>JACEGR010005882.1:0-67528 GCA_014170235.1 Listronotus bonariensis
GACTCTACCTTAAGAGACCATTTTAGTGCTACTTTCTGTTTAACCGGAAGTTGTCTGTCTGATAGTTAGATAATTGCTTACATTTATCGATACCACCTGGTATTCACCACCAAAAATACACGCCCCAATTGTTAGTAGAAAGATAAAGGAAAAAAATATTTTTGTTTTATGTTGGCATTTACTACATATTAACTTTATGTAAAATACTGCAACTAACATTTCCACAAAAAAGGAAAACTAACATACAAAGCTTAAATCACTAATAGAGTAAGAGTCCGTGACCAGCAGGCCTTTGTTCTTTTGTAAAAGCTAAAAGCTAATTGTTAGCAGTACAAAAATATTGTTTGCACCTCTGCCTTAGAGCAGATTTACGCTCACAGCTCCTGTCTTTTTTTTGTAGCACTTTTAATCGCGGGCGTAAAAGTGCTATTTTACGCCCTTGGTACAAAAATAACTATATCAAAGATTGGTGAATACTGACCCCATGGACTATTATTCCAAATTTTATTAGAATATATCAAACAGATCAGATTTAAGAAGGGGAGACAGATTAAAGGCCTTTACTCGATATGCTGCGTAACTTTTATATCAATTAAACATTTTGTAACTTTTGTTGAAGCAGAATTAATATAAATACTTTCTAAGCTTTAACCTTAAAACTGGCGTGTTGCTAAAAGCAAAAACCAAAAAGTTTTAACAAGGTATTTTAAACACATTGTAAACTATAGTTAAAACGGGACGTGACCAATGAATGTATTCGTCTAGACCGCGGTAAACTGTAAATAATGGTCTGTCAGGAATTGCGTTTTGTGTTTTCAATTTTCCAATATTCGACTGTTCGTAAATGTAAATACATTATTTATGTTTATTTAGCCTTACGCACATAATGAGGTTTATTAAAGAAAAATAATGAATGGAACTAAACGGCACGCAATAATTGTTAATCTGCACTTGTACAGTTATATTCATAAAAAGGCGTACAAGTATAAAGGAGAAAGGTAATTTACGTAATTTTTGCGTTAAGCCGGCTTTTGTTACAAAGATTTTTAGGACGCTTTTTATTATTAGGTTAAAAAAAAACTAAGCGTGCATTGCATTTTTAAAAATATTTGTGGGCAATTTTTAAAAATTTTTGACTTAAAAAGTCCACGTCAATTATCCAAAACTGAAAAAGCTTAAGTAGTCTGCAGAATAGAGAAAGGATAAATATTAACTTAGGGTTTTAGTTTACTTTAACTTGATTTATTTGCATATTATATGGAAACAAGCTAACGTTTTCCGATTGCTCAAACTTAGGCAGCCAAAGGAGTTTAGTAACCTTTGATTGATGTCCATACTACCGACGTGTTCAATATTTTTAGAAAAATAGATTGATATGCAGATTAATAATTTTTTAAAAGCGACAATATTCTTCTTTTAAAAAAGTCTGGTTTTCAAGTTAATTATAGTTGCGCGGATGCTAATGCTAAAGTATTTGATAATATTCTGCATTTTATTGATAGTAATAAACCATCGGTTCTTATTATGTTGGACTATACTAAGGCTTGATATGTTAAATCATAGGTAAATGTTGGCAATTTTAAAATACATACCTAGGTTTTACACCGACATCATTAAGTTTAATTAAATCGTTTTTAACAAACAGGGTGCAACGTGTATGTGTCGATGGTGATGTCTCGGAAGCTGCGTTTGTAGCTTTGGATGTTCCTCAGGGGAGCATACCTGTTCCTTTGCTTTCTACAATCTATACATTACATTTGTACAATGTTGCAGCAGTGACATTATCATCTGTATGTTAATGATACCCAGTTGTTTTTTATTTTTGATGACTTTGATATTAAACATGCAAATAATTGTTTAAAATATGATCCTAATGGTTTTTAGCGAGTCTACAAAGCACAGGTTAAGGCTTAATCCTAAAAGTTAGTTTCCATTTTGGGTGCCAGTGAAAATATTAAGGATTGTTTATCGCAGAATTTACAGTTACGGCTTAGTAACGAAAATGTTTAGCTTAAAGATTTCGCAAAGTTTTTGGAAGAACTATAGACTATAAATAACGTTTTAAAGAACACATTGCTGCGAAACCTAAAATTGGTTATTCGGTTTAAAAAATACTTTATCCACATAGATACAATCCCAATCAATCTTCCAAGAAAATATTATGTGAGGCAATAATACTTTTACATCTTTATTTTTATCATAATATGTACGGCTCCTGTTTAAAGAGTATGGATATACAACGAGTACAAACATTTTAAAATTCAGGTCTTATATTTATTTTTGGTATACGCAGGAGGAAAATAATATTACATAAATTAAAGGACATTGGTTGGCTTAACATGTCATGATGTAAGGAGCTTCATTCTGCACCTTTTTTTATTGTTAAAATATAAATTGCCTTTCTACCTTTTTATTAAAATTAAGTATTAAACCAATGCTCACAATATTAATATTCATTATAGGTATCTTAACAGAAAAGACATTTTTAAACGATCCTTCTCTTATAATTCTGCTATAGATTATAAGTTAACACAAAATTTTAGATCTATTTTAGTCGTGTTATTCTTTTAAAAAATCAGTCTGGTAAAAACTTTTTGTGGGTTAGCTATTAATGAAAGGGCTCGTGAAAATTTTTACATTTTTTTAAATTAAATTCTGTTTTCGCCTACTTTTAAATTTGAATTTTTGGTATTGTGTTTTTCTTCTTTATCACCCATTTTCTGGTCTTTAGTTTTTTTTGCTGTTAGTATAATAATTTTATGTTATTTTTTCTCGTCTATAAAATATTGTAATAAGAGTTACGACGAACAATATTTTTAAGGTTCCAATAGCACCCAACTTCTGCTGAGATCCTAAAATTTCACCCTTTAATTTACTTCAATATAAGAATACCACGTTTTATTTATTTTTATTTTTGTAAAACTACAGAGTAAAATAGTAAACGTTATAATATTAATAATATTATTTATAACAAATATTGTTATTATTCTAAATTCAAGATCCGACAAGACGTATCCCATGGCTCCGACCCCATAGGGCGTCGTGCGGAAGGCCATCCATATCAAAGACCACTACTTGCGTCCACTCGGTCAGTGATCCTTGGCCAAATTCATTTGCCTCAGTACACGTAGGGATTCAAGGACAACAGATTTTTGCATCTTTATTACCAGTTGTACGGGTCTATTCTAACACGCTATAATGTACCTCAACTCCCTTAATACGTTATCCTTCACGCCTCCCAAAACAGTAATTATACAGGCCTGCGTTTTTATTGAATTCGAATTAATGTTCTCTACGGAACATGGGTAATTTGGTGCCCCTGATTTCAAATCTGTTTTTAGTTTTTTCTATCACGTAAGGTTTTGGTCATTAAATAATCTACGTAAATAATAATGCATATATATAATTATATAGGGTATATTTTATAAAGTTATATTTAAAAATGAACATAAAAGATTACAACATTAAACAAAAAATATAGCAAAAAAAAAGCCAAGCTACTCTTTTATCTTCTTATAAAATATTTCTTTTTGCCCAAAAAGCTCCGTTTGGTGGCTTTTTTATACTCGGCCATAGGAATATTCCTCTATAACATACAACAATAACGACCTAAGTAGGAAAAGTAATTTTTTCCAACTTTTTAATAGGAAGGTCTGCTTTTAAAACTTGCATAACTTCAAAACAACTTTTTCCAATAATTTTTTTCTAAGTTTAAAAATAAAGGTAGTTTTCTCCTGTGTCATATTCGTTAATTTGCACCTACCTCGTATACGCTATGGTCGATGATGGCGATTGTTATAAAAAGTTTCTCATATGGTTCAATATATCTGGCGGTCACTATAATATAAAAATACGATGATTTTATGGAAAAAACAAATGTACGTGATAGAGACAAATGAATATTAATTTGATTATTAATACGTCAAGACTACCCAAAAAAAGAAACCAAAAATTTTTTTATTACAAATTCTTCACAGGTCAGTGTTATCAGGACATCCAATCGCACAGAATACCTCGGATAGAGCCTCCGAAGTTCGCCAAGAAGATCTTAATATTTGGTTCGTTTCTCCAGTTCTTTTATATTGATGTTAGTTTTCGCAGGAGCAGAAAACTCTATTACATACATAGTGTGACTTGTCCTATCAAGAAGAACGATGTCGTATTTATTCGCTTGAAGTTGATGCGTGGTTGGGAACGCATAGTTCTCGTTGGTATAGTTCCAGTATATGCGACACTTGTCATGTTCCACTAGTGCCTCAATGTCGCCTGAAGCAAGCGGCAGTATTGCTGTTTCATCGGTACCGTAGTAATACCTGAGGTGATAGTAAAGTACCCGAAGAGCGTCATTATGCCGATGGATGTAGCTATTGACAGCATGCACTGGACAAGCTGACAATAAATGCATAAGGGTTTCGGGTTGCTGGTGACAGGCTCGACATGCGGTGTCAAGAACGTTGAAAAATTGGCTTCGGTAGACCAATGTATTTATCACCCCATCTTGGCATGCTAGTAAGAACCCCTGATTCCTGCCTTATAAGTGATTGTTTCCCATTGAAATCTATTTCGAATCTGAGACCGAATTTCTTCGCGGCTCGCTCGACTGCCCTGAACAAAAATGTCTCAAGATTGGCCATCTCATGTTCGTTTACTTACTGCAGCAATAATAATAATATTAATTATTTTTATTACATCTACTTTTGCACTCGACGATAATTCTTTAAATTTTTAAATCTGACATGTATTAACCACCTTTAACCCGTCAGTTTTAGAAGCCGGATTTACATAAAAATAGGGAAAGGTAATTTTTTTAATCTTGTACGCCTCTTTTATAAATATAACTGTATGTTTTTTCGCATGATTAAATTAATGTATTTTTATAAAGATAAAAAATAATATTTTCAAAATTTTGTAAAATAGCTTTTAAATACCTTTCAACAGTAAACTGATTTAAATTATTTTACTTACTAACATTCAATAAAAAATAAAGGTTTGATAAGGGGCAGAAAACAAAAACCTTCTTTTTCCATTTGTGTTCTTTCATTAGGTGGATGTAAGCCACCGTATGATTGAAGACCTATCTTTATCTTAATTGTCTTGGGTATGTCTGATCAACAATTAATTTGATATCCCTAAAAAAATAGTTGAAAATAAACTATATGTCTCTTCGACTGCAGTCAGTAGGTAACTCAAGAGCAACATTAATATATTTATTACCTTTTTTTAATAATATATTTTTCAGTTCTTTAACACGCTAACCTAAAAAAACTAAACGCTTACTTTCAGCAAAATTAATAGTTATTGTGGTAAGGTTAACTATTATTTGGCGGTTTTTATTGGTTTGTATTAACATTACCGCCGGACGGCGACATTTACCAATAAAATAATAAGAACCACCGGTAATATTAATTTAATATAAAATATGGTTGCGTAAACAAAAATCCAGCAGTACCATCATATACAGGGTGTCCGGAAAGGTTAGGACTAAAACGATTGCGGTGATAGAGTGAGCCAAAATATTGTTAGTACTTTATAAAATAAAGTTCTTACGCACTTTGTTAGAGAGATATTGCCTTTAAAATTGGTATAAAAAAATATTATAATTTTGAAACTATTGCGACAGCCAATAATATTTTGGCAACTAAATAACCTTATACTAATGCTTATTTTCATAGATAGACGGCTGTTTAGCAAGCCGAAATTTTACAGGGTAAGACATTTTTTACATTTATTGTAAGCATTTTTAAAACAATGGCAAATTTTACATTTTGCTTTGATTGTTTGATTCCTTCATTATTTTTGTACAAAAAGGTATACCATATTTAAGTAGATATCTTGTACCGTTTTTCCTAAAATCGCATTTTAAATCCAAAGAACCAGCATTTTCTATGTAATAAAAAAAAACGGTCTTTATCTATATTATAAATTTAAAAAGGAATGAAGAAAGGAAAAAAGCGAAAATTTTTATAACATACAAAATGCTGGAATGCCTGGATTTTAAATGCGTTTTCATGAAAACGGTTTGAGATATCGACTCAAATGAGGTATACATTTTGTGGAAAAAAGCTGAATGAATCAAACGGTCAAAGCAAAATGTCAAATTTGTCACCTGTATCAAAAATTCATAAATAAGAAGAGTAAAAACTTTTGTCACCCTGTATAATCCCGACTTACGAAACAGCCGAAAAAAGCAATAGAATAGGGATCTTTAGTTTCTCAAATATCGTTGGTACTGTTGCAATTGTTTTAAAGTTATAATTAAAATAAGTTTTTTAAGTCTAATTTTGAGCGTCAATATCTCCCTAACGAAGAGCGATAGATTTTTTTATATGATCTACTTACTTTATTTTGGCTTACTCTATCACACCTTTTATTTTTAACCTAACCTTTGCAGGACACCCTGGATATTCCAAAAGAAATTTTATTTTAATAACCTTTATTTCCTTTAAAAACAGATATTGGTGATGGCTATAATGCAGGCTTATTTTTCAATTCACTTGCCAGATGTACTGTGTGAAAAATTCGTACACAAATCCCATATTTTTGTATGAAAATATAAAACAATGACGCATAAATCATAATTCATGCGACAATGTTAACAGATTTTTGAACTCTGACACCAGTTCGGGATATACGTGATGTATAACAAATACAAAAAACCTGAACCAAAGGGCTGTGACAAAGGTCTTTTTATTAATTTAATTTATTTTGCGAATAAACGACAAAATATTTGATTTTTTTGTGATTAATTTGCTGTTGTAGCTAAATAAAAAAATAGCGTATACATAAAATTTTGGCTATTATCTGTGTTGACCCACCTCAATTATTTTGGTTTTAACCTTATTTTTGCGTCAAAGCTGCCTAACTGTTAAGATTAAAGAATTATCTGCATATATATTTTAAGCAAATTAAACTGCCTACAAAAACGCCTATACGAAAATTTTAGTTAGAAAAGCCATTTCCGAATAATCAAGGTTTAAAAATTGGTATATCTTTTTAGATTTACCTATTTCCTTACGAAATTTTATAACTAATCAAAAAATTATTATATGGAAAGAAAGAACATTAAAAACATTTATACCTAAAGTTAATTTAATGCTCTACAGAAAAGATTATTTAACATTTTTACATAAACATACTCTTTTAAAAATTATTTGACGTTAAAATTACTTTAGGATTCAACTTTAACGTCAAATAACTTTTGAAGGAGTTAGATTATTAAAAAATGTTAAAAGCCTTTTTTTGTAGCGCATCAAATTTTCCGAAAAAAGTAAGTATTCGACTCTTTAAATATAAGTAATTTTAGTACTGACAAAAATCCAAACTTAAAAAACCAAATTGAAAAAAGGAACCTTTTTGTAGGAATTTAAAGATTGTTGTTAAAAAACTGTTAATATTAATATTAAGGGCTCAAACTTTTAGGATATATTTCTTGTCTCTTAAAAAATATTTTCAGATAAATTTCCTGAAAAAAAAAAATCTTTTATTGACCCAGTTTAATAAACACACTGCCTTAAGTAATGTGGGTGTAAAAATTTGATGCTGTTGCATAATAATTACTGTTGCTCGTAGTAGGTGCATTTTATAGAAGAAAGTTCCATTTTGACCCTAAAAATATTTTAATGTATTATAAAACACCCTGTATATGGTTAAAAAAACGTTAGATCCTATAAAAGTCATTATATTTATTCAAAAATGTATCAGTTTTAATTGTGCAGTCAGCTTAGACTAATCCAAAATAATATAAAAAAGTTATAAATGTGTAAAAGCATAAAATGCTCGCATTCTAGAATATTCATAAAATAATCATTGAGTTTTCCCCAAGTAACGTTTTTATTTTGCAAATCCAGCATTTATAATAATTAAGCACAAAACTGAAAACAAAGCCTTCAATTAATGAAGTGGCACCGCACCGTAAAAAAGTTTAATTATTTATTAAGAGATAATACCCGAAATGTTTATTGTTAAGTTTGAGCTGTAAATTAAAATCAAAGTTTAAAATAATAGGGCAAGATTTTCAGCTGCCGATTTTTCATGAATATAATGAAAATAACAAATTTTATGGTTTTTTTTGTTTTCATTTACTTTGGTCAAAATGTTTAAAAAATAATTAACTAGATACAGGTTATGGTTTGTCTAAACATCTCAATATACTACTGCTGGTAGTAGGTGTATTTTTAGGATTTTTTTATTTTATATTGTTAAGTAGGTATACAAGGGGATGAAACAAAGTAAAGAAAAAGATAAAGACCTTTTATCCCAGGAATAAATTCTAATAAAGATAAATGTGTCGAGTCGCGTTTTTTTCCAGGGTTGTGTTTTTTCTAAGTTAAGTAAAAAATTAAAATAATTTAGATCTGGAAAGTAGTAATGAGACGTCACATTGCGGTTACATTTTCGTAGCATCCTGGTAATTTTCTAAAATGAATTAGGACATGATCTTCAGTTCTATGGATTACACCTTTTATAATTTCGACTTGCTGTTGCACCACCCTAACTGCAGCATTAAGAATTACCTGATCAAAAAATTAGTAAATAAATAAAATATAAACTATAGCCACTAAATGTATACAGTAGTCCACGGATGATCTTTACAATAGCACCATTGGACCAAAAATATCGAAGGACAGCCTATGTGTTCTTATGGCCTAATTTGTTTTTTAGCCTGATTTGTTCTTAAAAAAAGCTCGTTAAAGTACATCGTCTATCTTAAAGAAAAAGCTTTTTTGTACAAAATCGATAATTTAAGGCTCGCAAGAAGCGAAAATAAAAACCTGTAAATAAGAAGATGGTAATACTAAATAAACTTAATTTCTTTAAGCGGATTAGGGTAAATACATTGAAAATTCTTGAAAAAGATAATGCTAATACTAACGAGAAAATACACTTAGAGACAAAAAAAAATAGACCGTTTATTAAAAAGTTAAAAATGTTTGGTATTGGTAATGTTTGGTATTTGTACAATGTGTCTGAAAAAAAGGTGTATAGGTGAACCCTGAATTTTTGAGAATCTTCTAATGTCTTTTATTTTTTTGCAAAGTCAGCAAAACCTACTGTTACTTTTACAGCAAAGCTATCTTCAAAAAATTTGATATCTACAAGATATTTTGCATTTGGAATTGAACAGCATGTAGCATGTATTTTTTTAAATAAAATGTCCTCATTTTTTTTACTCAATCTTTTGGGTGTTTTTCTTAAAAATCTTACACACTTTAAAATTTAAAGTTAATATGTATTTTAAAGTACTAAATAATATTATACCAAAGAAATAAAAGACGCCAAAACCATACATTATGAAGCATTGTTAAATTTATATTTGGGCCGACGGCTATGCTTAAAAATGAATACAAATTATATTTTGTATTCAGTTGTGTTCAGTGTGGCACATCATTTAATCATGGTAAACTACACGGCTAAAAAAATGTTTTTATTATCCCAATACCACCTAAACACCAAAGTAATCGATCTTTACATACTAACTGGAAAACAAATATTACTTTTACTGGGTAACTTGTAATTTATTAAGTTGTAGAAAAGCGTATAAAGTATATTTTTATAAGTAGTGCAAAAATGCATTTTTGTTGAGCTTGAAACGGAGTCGAGAGCAGAGGCAGGTCTATCAGCCATACATCACTGGACTCTTACTCCAAGAGCTTATGAGCGGCAGATCTTCGTCATTTTGTAAAAGCTAAAAGTTTGTCAGCGCATGCTTCCAACATGGGTAGAATCAATAGTAGACTATGAAGTTTGACTCATAATGGCTTTGAAAGTTACCAGGTACTAAAGTTTAATTAGTCAAAACTTTTATCATCCTATAAAAGCTGAATTTTATATAATGTTACTTGAGTTCCAACCCCTTGCCATACAGACATTTTGGGGTAGCCCAATGATCCGAGAAAGTTCAATATTTTTGTTATTCAACAAGATATAACAAAAGTTTTATACAGTGAGGCTAATAAAAGTCGTCGTCCCCCTTTATCTTTTAAATGGTACAAGATATCGAGGTCGTAAATTTTGGGTAAAAGGTTGTCACTTAAACTACTTTCTAGCATAAAAATAATTTCTGTTACGTGACCTAGTTCCAAGGGAGCATTAGCAACTTTCGTTTTAAAGGTTTTTGATTCTCTACCTAACGATACTTCGGTATTAAAAATCGGTCCATCCGTTCCAGACTTAGAACTGTTTGAAATTTGACTTAAATAGTGTAAAAACAATGCGGTTTTAATGGCATTGGCTTATAAGTCGGAAGGTCGGCGAAAGTAGTGACGCTAAGTAGAAAATTACAGGACCTTTAAAAGAAAGTGCTACATACCCCAAATTTTTTCATTTGGAAAAAAATTGCCAGTGCCCCCTTGACACTAGACTACGTGACCGAAATCATTTTTATGCCAAAAAGTACTTTAAATGACACCCTTTTACCCAAATTTTACCCAATCTCGATATCTTGTTCCATTTAAAAAGATAAAGGGGGGAGGACTTTTAATATACTACTGTATAAGATAATACTTCCATGTATATCAGAGTGTCCCAAAAAAATGTATTCCTGTGAGGTTAGAAAAGATATTTGGAACACTATGTATACATCAAAATATTTTTAGGACATGCCTATTTAGAAACTTTACAACTCTTATGCAAGACTTTTGTGTTGAATTATAGAAATATTGAACTTCATTGAACCATAGGGCCACACAAAAATGTTTGTCTTTCAAGAGGTTGAAACTCAAAACTGTCTGCCTACTGGGGATAGTTTCTAATATCTAAACGCAACCTCTTATCAGTCCGATATCATCTCTCAATACAAAGATTAAAGCTGAATTGCTAACTTAGATAATTTGCGCTTCTCGAAACCGCTTTAATTCATCAGTCGTAAAAAAGTATGGATGGAGATTAATGTGATTTTACTTTTGGAAAAATTTAAAAGTAAGTACCAAACACAGGCAATAATTTGCATCAAAATGTAGGTGATTAATTGTATTGTAATTGTATTTTATTGTATTTTGTTATGCATTATTAAAAAGCATAATTTGTAAAGTTTTACAAAAAATTGCAGTTAAAAAAAATTGCAATATCGAGCAAAAAAAATTACTCTGGCCAAAGTGGCACGACACAAGTATACAACTATTTTTTTGTTGGTATAAATTATTTAGTTTATTTATATACAAAAAGTTTTAAAATTATTAAATTTGTTTATTTTGGCCGTTACCTTTAGTCTTATGCCTATAAATTTAATATTTGAAAGATTTGAAATGTCCAGGACCTAATTTAAATATTAGATAGATCAAATTAGTTTTAGGGCTTAATTAATTTAAAAATGGTTTATTTTAAGTAAAAATTGGTAAGCAACCTTGTCCCCCTAGGCGGGCGACGTTATCCAACCTGTTGGGCATCTCTGCCCATTGGTAGGTTCTTAAAAACGTCTTTTACCTATATTTCACTTGACCATCAGGGCCGATGTTAAACCGTAACAGAACCGTTAAATTTATTTTAGCTATTTCGTTTTTCCATTATTTGTCTTTTCACTATTCGTTTTTCACAAACAAATAATGACTGAACTAAACACATATAATCTGGACTCTTTTGTTCTGAATAATGAACAGGTAGCCGAGAGTAATTTTTGTTTGTTCTTTTTGTAAAATGGTTCGGCCAGGCCTATCAAATGTATTCGCTAAATAAAGGATCCAATTTGCAAAGTGGAGAAATATTAAATGGTTTTAATTAGCTTCATTCAGTTTTGTATTTTTTTTTCATGTAAAGGTTTTGTCACTTTTATAATAGACTAAGATCCGAATAGGAAGTGTGCTGTACCCATTTGTTTACTAAATAAAAGCTATTTTATTTAAATTTTTAACACACTCTGTAAAGTGGCAACACCCATTTTTTTAATACACCCTAAGGCTAGTTATTAAAATATATAAATTCAAATAATACAGAATGTACCAGAAAATTGTAATTATTTTTTAAAATTTTAAATTTAAACAATTTTTCATGGCTTTAATTGTAAAATTGAAAAGAAAAATATTTAGTGATATATTTATAAGCACTTATGTCAGAAGTAAAAAATGCCATTAAACAGAATGCTTCCAAAAACAATACTCGTACAGTTATATAAAAAAAAATTTTTGACAATAAATAGCACTAAAAGTGTAAAATAAATATAGTTAAAAGACATGCTTTTCAAGCACACTGAAGTAAAAAGTAATATATTTTTTTAAATCTTAAAACAATAATAAACTAAAAACACCAGTATTACTGTAAAAAATTGTAAGCGCTTTGTGCCATATTTTTTTGTAACAAGCGGTCGACTCTTCTTTATAATATGACTATTATTTTTTTATTCTTATTCTTTAAAGATTATTTTAAAATTATTTTCCACTTTTTAGTTCGACGTGCTTTTAAAACGTGTGTGTTTTTTTTTTTGGTTTTTTAATTTCTAGTTTGATATGCTAGTGAAAGCGTTTTTCTTAAACTACCCAAATTATTAGGTAAGAGTTGGAAAAAATAATTTTTATTTAAAAGATAAATACAAACAGGGGCAAAGAGGTATTTCGTTTTAAATTTATAAAAGATACAGTATGTGCTGCCCGCTAGAATTTACAATCGTAATTAAAGCAGATTTTAATTTTTCATCCTATTAGAAAAAATGTGTATTAAATATAATATTAAATTAATTAAATATATCTTAAAAATCAACCAGATAACAAATACTTAAACCGATTTTACTTATAATTTGGTTTAGTCATTTTGACTTATTAAAATGTTCTGCATGCCTCTGTATAACAAAACTTGTTGTTTAAATCCTTTTTTTTTTCATTTAACAGAAGACGTTGATATAAAATGTATTTATATTTTATCATGCAAAATTGTTTTTTTTAAGTTTAACAATATATAAATAAGAATCTCGGGAACATTTTCGAGTTTGATTTATTCTGCTAGCTCTCTGTTGATATGCATACTAGATTATTTTCAGACACCAAATATTTGGTGTCTGGACCTATAGAGACTGCAAATAAGGAAAAAACAATGCAAAAATATAGTATTAAGAATAATATTTAAAGGGATTTTAAAGTTAGAAAATTTAGAATTTAAGATTCAGAATTTTTTATATCAACATTTTTTAATTTTTTCTATACACATGGTGTTTTCTAATAACGGTATAAAACTAAAGAGGGTAATTTCCTATATATTTTAAAGACAAAATATTCCTATAAACCTAAGCCCGGACTTCTTTATTTTTAAGATACAGGACGTTATTTTTATATTTAAAAAACCCTTTAACCGATTTAAATAAAAACAAATTTGACCTATGTAAATAAAAAAGCGGTAAAATACACGACTGCTTATTTATTTTAAGGCAGATAATTGTTTTATTTTTTAGGTCATGTTGCCTGTGGGCATTTTGTAGAAGAAAATTATAGTGGATTTAATTTTTTTAAAACGAAGCTATATAAACAGAAAATACAAGAAATTAAAAAGTTGGACTGGTAATTGCTTAATAATAAAAAATATTAAAACTTCGTAAGAAGTGGGTGACGTACTTTTTTACAATAAAATTATCTGTAATGCCTCCTAAGACTCCACATGTTCAAATAATCTAGGAAAAGCTTTACAAGCGGCTTATTACCTTATACAGGGTGTTTCCTAATTGCGGTAAAAAAATTTGGGGGCATATTTCAGAGCAAACTTTATAAAAAAAGTCTATTTAAACATATGGTCGTAAATACCTTGTTTCTAAGATACAGGGTGGTAAACTTTAAAAACAAAATCGGTTTTCTAATAATATTTTAAATATGCCCTATCCGATTTTAATAAAATTTGGCGGACACCTAAAAATACAGCTTTTTGTGTTTTTCAGAAAAACAAAAACCGCCAAACTGCATAATCCTGGACATTGGAGCATTTTTTTAACTTAAGTGTTATAACTTCTTATTATCAATTATGTAATAGCAACCACAAATGCTTAATGAAATAGGGTTTATATCTGTTTAACAAGTTTTACAAAAAAAATGTTCCAGAAATGAAACAAGACATACATATGATACATATGTTCATAGGAACTTTTTGTCATAAAAAGACATAAGAAATTACCTTTTAAAGTTTCGTACCCTTGTTAGAAAATACCCTGTATTTGGTTTAGGTTTTGTTAATTTTTAAATTACACAGACTGATCGAACTTAAGTCGGCACCATTGCTAACTTCTATATTATTGGAGATACAAAGTCGGTTAAACTAGTAAAGTTCGAGTATTTTTTCTGCTAATTAACATGCAGCCAACAGAAAAACAATTAAACATTGGATTTTCGATTTTTTCAAAAAATAACTTAATATTATATCTTTTAAAAGATCTCTAATAAAAAGCTCTTAAAAAGTCTGCAGGAATTTAATAGAAAATTGGCATTTTTAAATAAAACACCCTGTATATTTCATCACCGTTAAATAGATATTTTAAAGAACTTTAAGAAAATACCACATTTAATCTCCTATAGTTTTGAAAATATGGCCATCCCAAGTAAAAAATAGTAGATATGTACGACACTAAACTTAGTGCTTATAGCTTACAGCTGTGAAGATATATAGAAATTCAATATTTTCAGATTTGGATTACCATACGTATTTTCAAAACTATAAGAAACAGACATATTAAATGTGGGATTTCCTTACAGCTCTTTAAAATATCTATTTAACGGTGATGCAGTTACAGTGTTATTTAAAAATTACAATTTTTTATAAAATTTCTAAGGATGGCCATATCTCCGAAACTATTAAAAATTGAATATATTGCATGTAAACTTTTCTTAAAGCTCTTTATTAGATCTTTGGAATCGTGATATAATATTTTAAGATTTAGGGTTATCCTCGTTTAAAAATGGCACTGACTAAACGACCGCCGCCACCGTCTGTCGGTTTTTTATATTTACGTATATGAAGTTCGCCAAAAATGTTAATTAATATATTTTATCGGTAAATGCCACCGTCCGGCGGTTATGCTAATAAAAACAATTAAGAACCGCCGAAAAATAGTTACAGTTAATCTTACCCTAATAATTATTTATTTTGCTGTGCCGTAAGCGTTTAATTTTTTTGTGGTTTTATTGTTTAAAATTGTACTTAACATCACCCTTAAGAAAAAAATTGGAGTAGTATAGCGGGATGGGGACAGGCAAATAAAACCACTATTGTATTTATTTTTCTTTATCCATAATTAAAAAGACACATAACAAAACTATTTCGTCACATGGACCCAATAATTACACCATAAACCTAAAAAAAAGTCAGGCAGGAAAGGCAAAGGAATAACTTATCAGGACGTCATCGTCAGCAATTAGATATAATTTAAAATTGTTAAAAAGTACAAAATTATTTGTCTGAAAATTAAATTATGAACAATATAAAATAAAAGTAAGAAAAAATTATAAAAAAATATCAATAAAAAAGAATAAAAAAAGTTAGTGACCTATCCGAAATTCGAACTCGGAACCTGTGGCTTACGTGACAACACTTATAATTCTGTGGGTATAGGACAACTTAAAACTTTTTTAAAAAGTTTATGATATAACTAAAGAAATAAGCCAAGTTTATAAATTATTTATCTTGTTACTTTTTCTCGAAAATTTTAGAACTTATTCCACCCTCAATACATGCATACTTTAATTGGTAATATTTTAGTTTAAGTTCTATAAAAAGATCAGTTTTTTTCTTGCCACTTAAATACTCCTGGCTTTTCTTTTTCTAAAAATGTACATTTTTTTAACGTATGAAGAGCTTCGACAAAATCTCCGTAGGTGTTAAACGTCTGTTCCAGTTTTTTTTATCTTTGGACAAACCACGAAGGCTAAAAGCCTAAATACTAACGTTCCGTGGGTGTCTTAAGCGAGGTAAGAGGGAGTTTGTTGACACGGGACTTAAAGACTTGAAGATTTGGGGGAAGGAAAGACCTCCGCGGGCAGCAGGTTCCACAACCTAGAAACTCTAGGGATAAAAGAACAAACAAAGTGGGAAGTTCGAGGCCTGTCCAGTTGGACCGTATAGGGATGCATACGCGCGGAACTACGAGTTTCTCTGTTAGGAACCGTAAGTGGAGGAACTAAACTGGACAATTCTTCAGAGCAGAAGCCATGAAAGTACCTATAAAAAAGCGATAAATCCCCCACAGCCCGACGATGTGCAAGAGAAGGAAGCCTTTCTGAAGGAAGGAAAGTTTTATTTTAGTTAGTTAATCAATAATTTTAAAAAATATTAAACAATAAAACAAATAATTATTAAAGCTAGGTTAACTTTAACTATTATTCGGCGGTTTTAAATAGTTTTGATAAAGAAAACCGCCGGTAATAGCGAATTAATTACCATTTTTGGCAATTTTCATATACGTAAATAAATAAAACATTCTTCTCTATAATTAAGCAAAACCGTCAGCGGCGGTGGTTGTTTCGCCAGTGTCTTTAAAATTACACACCTATAGTTATTTTTGTTATAAATATCTGTTTTAGCAATTTTTACTTGTATTGTGCGATTTTATGGAGAATGATATAACATGTAAATTCAAATAAATATCCTTTTTCTGTAGAATAAGATGAGCTAAACAAACGGTCAAAGCAAAATGTCAGATTTGTAACAAATCTATCAAATTACATAAATTAAATTAAAAAATCAACAACAATCACACACAACATTTGTAAATTACTTAAAGTTACATTTAAATATATTAGTAATTACAATACACTCAAGTATTTGGAGTCTTCTAAAAATGTTCTTTTAGCTGATAGCCTTTGATCAGAAAAACGTTCTTCGTAAATTTGTTTAGATTCTTTAAAAGTGCAATGAGCCTCTTCGTAAATAAAAAGAATATATCGTGATATTTGCGTACTAAAAACATCTCTTTTGTACCAAAATGTACACACTGATACAGTAATACATATTAAAAAAATTTTATTTTATTTCGGTTTAACATTACTTGCATTAATGTGGGCAAAAAACTATCAATCAACACTACGTCGCGTATACGTTGCCCCTTGTGTGACGGGATTTTGTCTGTTTTTCTTTAGAAAATTATAATAAATAGGCAAGAAAAATATGTTGTTAGAAATAGTTAATTAATAAATGTGCTTTTTTATCTCCAATTTCTCAAACTAAGTGCTGATTGAATTTTATTATAAACATTTGTTATGCAAAAAGTAGCCCAAAAATGTAAGTATAATTATTTATTTAAAAACAGTATAACAGCTGTAGCGTTTACTGTAGTAAATAAAAGGTTAGGTGTAAGAAAATAATTTCCGAGTTAACATTAAATGTTTTGCACGCAATGTTTCATTTTACATCAAAAAAAAAAAAGTTTTTTTATTGATATTATGCCCTTGCTGACCATGCATACACGTATGTGTATGAGTGGATGTAGCGTTTACTAGTAAAATATTTGCATTTTAATATAAAAAATGTAAAATAAATAAAAAAAAGGTTTTTAAAGATGTTCATAAAATATTAAGGAACAATATGGTGGTACATTTCATAATTTTGTACAGAAAAGCCGAATTATTATAAAATTACCAATTATGTATTTGTGTTCTTATTAAATAGAAAATTACCTTCCTTAGTTGTCCAAGTTATTCACTGCGTGCGCTAGTATCCATTTCGGCTGCCCCCACCTTGACTTTTCACGGGGCAAATTTCAGTAGCTCTATTATTTACGACATGACCACTTTAAACAATTTGTATAAAACATAGACAATATATCATGAATTAAAGGTAATGCCCCACACGTTAACATTTTGCTCCGTGTTAAACAGTGTTGATCATAACAGATGCACAATGGATGCTTATTACAGCCGACATACCTTTTCTTGAATGCATAATGCGTCATGAACAGTTATTAATTACCACATTTACCATAGTTCTGTAATTATCGACACAACATAATGAAAGCTAATTAATGGATGCACCAATTATTGGTTTAGAATGACGGTCGTTAGTTTCTTGTTGCTGTGTAAAGTTATACTATTCTGTTAAAGTAGATTTTAAACTTATTTTTTCTTTAAGGTTGGTATCCACCGTAAAAGCTTTTTAGAAAATTTGTGTTGTAAGTAAAAAATAAAAAGTTTCCCGATTAAAATTTTTGACTTAAGACACAAAAACTTCATGTAAAGCCTATATTGTAGATCCCATTCTTAAACTTGACAAGTTTACACAAGTATTTCCGACAAACAGTCAAAATTTATTTCACAAAAATGAGAGAGTTAAACTCCTTAAGCTGTTTTTTCAGTTTAAAAGATTTCTTGTATGCAAGTTTTCTTGCTGCAATTTTTCGATCTGCACACGCGCAGTTTGCAGCAATTTCTAAAAGAGAAAAATGCTCGTGTATAGATCGACAAATTGCAGCAACAAAAAATTCCATGCAAGAAAACTTTCAAACTGTAAAAAGAGCCATGCCGATTGTAATTTCCTTGCAAAGCAAATTTTTGCATCCGTCGGAAACTATTGGGAATTTAAATTAAGGAGCACAGTGTTGCAATTCGGTAAAACAGCTGATAAAAATGGGTACCATTACGTACGTTACATAAATTACCTGATTAGTTATTAAATTTTACGAATAATATTAGACACCATTGTCTAACAACCTAAATAACACAAAGCAGGATAATAGTCAGTATTTCGAGAAACTTTATATATAGCCATAAAGCGTAAGTTCTTTGTTATTTATACTTGAACTGCAGATAAACCAAAACTAACTTCGCACGTTTTGCTTCATTGCTGAATTTTTAACGATATCCATGATTTTAATATTTTTTAATTTTAACACAATACTACCTAATACGCAACTTGTACTTATTATTAATAATAATTGTTATTATTATTTTTTAAAATTATTTGTTGGTAAATGTATAAAAATCCATCATTGTGACTCGCTAATATTTGGTTCCAAATTTTGTACTTTCCGCACTAGTGTGGAAAAGTAGTGCAAATAAGTGACACTCTCAGAACTAAAATGGGTGCGAAAAAGTTTACTTTTTCTCATGCGAGTAGGAAAAAACTATTTTGTCACATAGACCCAATAATTTACAACAATAAAAAATTATTGTCAGACACAAAACACTTACAGATCTCAATTAACAAAAACAGAACCATACAGCTTAAATGAAAATACAAAAAGTGTCATTTATAAAATACCTTGCGAATGCAATATAGGTGAAACTTGTAGACCATTAGCCAAACGCATAAAAGAACACAGATCATACATTAAAACACAGAATTTCATAAATTAAAAATCTGCCAACACGCATTTGATAACAATCATAAAATAGACTGGGATGCTTTGAGCATTTTAGCAAAGGAAACTTGTTTGGCCTTTGCTTGGTACTAAAGTATCTTCAGCAAGACTAAAAATTAACTTACTATTCACCTTTTTTGTAATATAACCAATAAATACACCAGCAACCAGTTATCTATGTCACTATGACACTATAACCAAAC
Source organism: Listronotus bonariensis (assembly GCA_014170235.1). Taxonomy (NCBI): domain Eukaryota; kingdom Metazoa; phylum Arthropoda; class Insecta; order Coleoptera; family Curculionidae; genus Listronotus; species Listronotus bonariensis. The sequence goes on from JACEGR010005882.1 coordinate 19,456, forward strand.
AAACATATTTGACATCTAATGTCAAATACTTAGTTTTCAGAATATTCTAAAAAAAATTAAAGTTTAAAACCTTAATAATAGGTATTTTTATTCAATTTATCTTGACAACAGTGGCTGACTTGCCACCAAAACGTCGATTTTTAGTTATCTTTTTTACTTGTTTTTTGGTTTTTTGGTACTTTTAATTTAATTTTTGGCGTGTACCCAAATAATTACCATCCATTAAATAAATCCGCCGAACTACAGAACATATCTTAAAAATCTTCGAAGGTTTCAAACGTTTCTCCCGGTTTCATTTTTGTTAATTGATCAATAATAAAATAATATTAAACAATTAATAAATTATTAATAAAGCTAGGTTAACTTTAACTAATATTCAGTGGTTTTTAATAGTTTTTATAAGAAAAATTGCCGGACGGCGGCTCCTATCAATAAAATAAGTAAAAACCCCAGGTAATAACAAGTTATCTAAAATTTTCGGCGGGTTTCATATACGTAGATATAAGAAACCGCCGGACGGCTATTTTATTCTTAAAATTGAGCAAAACGGCCGGCGGTCGTTCAGTCAATGCCTTGAACAAAATTGACTTCAAAGGTTATTGTCGTTATAATTTTTTACGATTATTTTTGACCACTCTGTATTTATTAATTGTAAAAATATCAATACAGTCTACTAAAGTAGTTCTTTCTCTACAAGAAACCCAATCCCAACTTACATTAAAGGCTTTCGTTTAGAAAAAGTTGATGGCTATGTAATGTCTTTTAAACGTTATTTTTAACATAAAATTTAAAATAAGTCAAAAAGGGTTAGAGTTAAGTATAGAAAATAAAATATAAATTATGTTTAGAATTTTACGCAGAATCTGAAAAATACATAATAGGTAGGATGATCCATTTAAAATAAAAAAGCTCAGTTTAACCGGAAGTGGTAGAGCTGTCGAAATATTTTCGTTGTATGTCCCCCACTAATTTTATAATGGTACCAAAATTTCTTTTTTTTTAAATCGTACTCTTTGAGAAATCGATCGCAGCAGTTCTCGGTGAGACACCCTGTATATTAAATAATAATTGCATTTTTTCTTGATTGCAGAATTTGCTAAGCTCAACCCCTCAACCTCTTCCGGAATATAAAACAGCGGCTGTCAAGAAAAGCAGGTTCATTATATCACATTACGGCATCTTCAAAAACGCTTGGGACTGGCTAATTCTAATAGCCACTTTTTATGTGGCTGTGGTAGTGCCTTACAATGCTAGTTTCCTAAGGCCAGAGACTGAAAGACCTTCAGTAATCATGGATGTGTTTGTGGAAGCCCTGTTTTTTATAGGTATGTATTTTTATATTGTGTATAGAGTGTTCCATTGAAATCTTGGAAACATTAAAAATACCAAGTTGGTTAAACTAGGAAAAAAGTTGCGGAACTCTTAAATTAGTACAGAAAATTAAGCATTTCACCTGCCAATTTTTTGGTCCTGCATGGATTGGTTTAAAATTTTAACAGAAGGTAGGGTATAGCCCAAGGATTAAAAACTATTTTAAACCAAGAGGCACTAAAACCTGGGGCTAAAAATTTCTAATTACATTTAAACAACAGGAATCGATTGAAAAAGTTATTTAAAGTAAAAAACGTTCCTAATATTTTTTCGTAAAACCTATACTTTTCAAGTTATTCGCCATTAAAAGTGATAATTTTTTGACAAAAGATCGACGTTTTTAATGGGGTTTTTGCAAATAACTCAAAAATTAGGCATTTTATTTAAAAAACTGTAAAAGACAAGCAAAATTGTTTGATTATAATTTTTCTACGACCAATACGAACCAAGATATGGCGTGTTAATGGTAGGGTTTTTTTGTTGAATGTAAAATTTCATAGATTTTAGGTGAAATAACGAAAAACAGCTGCATGTTTTGAGGAAAACTCATAGAATCTTCTTTGAAGTACCTAATTAGGCTTTTCTTTTTCATTTTTAAGAGAAGTTTATAGTATGAAAATAAGGTGAGTTATTATAAAAATTAAGTTAGTAAGTAATTTTTTCTACGAAAAAATCATTTAAGACACCCCTAACTAAAATTGATCTTCATTTTTTTGCATTTTTTTATACGTGCACTAATAAATCGTTCAAGAAGTTTGACCAATTTTAAATGGCTAATTTAAGGAAAATTTGACCTTAAAGTGAAAAACGATCTTTCACAATTTGATATTTTTCACCTCTTTTTCTAAATAACTCCGAAAATACTGGAGATAATTAAAAAGTGGAGTTTTAAATTGCAGCTTTTTAATGTCTAAAATTTTTCAATGCATAGATTTTCACTACACTAAATATTTGGCAAGATGTAGTCGTTTTAAACCTCTATTTACAAAAGATCACCTTTAAGCCCTTTAAACTAACCCCATTGAGAAACCAACTGATCTTAAGGAATTTTGCTTAAAGAGCCTTGAAGCTCCTAAAAACCCTTTATAAAACTTCCTAAAAAGTTTCTATCATTAAAAATGAAAAAGATACATAAAAAAACAATCAAATTTTTATTCAAAAAGGTCAATTTAGAGCATAATAATCTACAAAATATTTTTGAAATTATGCATTTTAAATTGTTTAAATTTCTTGGATGTATTAATAATACATGTATAAAGAGAGCTGTAAAAGAGTAAACGTAAACGGTAAATAGGGGTTTTATTGAGTTGTTCGTAGCAAAAATTAGTTACTGACCTTATTTTTATCATACATCACTTATTTTTCATTCTAGATACTTCTTTTTTTAAGTCAGATTATGTACTTTTAAAAAGGTTTGATACATTTTTCTTGAAAAATGCAGCATTTTCCTGTTATTTCACTTTTAATTTATCAAATATTGCATTTGGCAAAAAAATGCTAACAATTAACGCTTCGTATCTCAGTTCGTATTGGTCGTAGAAAGGCAACCACCCCCAGGGCTTTGATATATATTTTTATTCTTGGGATATACCCTACTTTCTGCTAAAATTTTAAGTCAATCCATACAGGACCAAAGAATTTCCAGGTTTTACCTTTTTTAAGCTTTATTTCCTGTACTAAATGTACCATATTCCTTCTAAGGACGTCCCCAAGAAGAAGAGCGACAATTAAATTCTCGGTAACAGTTAGTTATAAATTTTTCTTCTTCTATTGTAAAGAATATGTTTGTTTTTAAAAGTTTTTAAGGTGATTTTAACTTTTAAATTATTTATAAATATAATGACTTTGCAATTAAAAAACTGGCAGATTTTTTTTAAAAAGAGCATAGTAATAAAATTAAAGCTGTAATGGGTATATTTTATGCTAAAAACCCAAAATTGAAAATATTGAATAATCGACAGAGGGTGAAGTTTCTAAGGAAAATGGGACAATTTCGTAAAAAAATTTAGCAAAAAATTTAAATTGTCCCTGCTGCAAAAATCTTTTGTATCTATTAAAAATGTGTGATTTCAAAATAGAAGGTAAAGTACCTAACTTTTAAAATTGTTTATATTAAAACCAGTACCGCTCGTTTGAGCTTTTTAAAGAAAAACATTTGTTAGATCCTCGATCATTAATTCTTAGTTTTTGGTGAGAATCGTAAGAGAAGTTTCTTTTGATATTTATTGAAACCTTTAATTGATTGTTCGTCACGATAGGACTAACATGGCAAATATGTAAATTTTAAAAAAATCCATTTATAGAAGCCACTTATAGGTATGTTTATTTAAAGTTTTTAAAAAATTGTAAAAAAATGTTTTTTGAGGAACGTCCTTAAAAACAAATATCACTTTCTATAGCATGTTTTTAAGCTCTGCGTATTAGCTAAATTTACTCTTGTATAATATATTTTTTAAATCATCTAAACTTAATTAGAAAAAATCTGTTTTTTTAACATTGTATATTTTTTTATATGTAGGGTGTTACAAAAAGTCTTAAAGATTTAAGGGCATATTCTACTTCTGAAAATATGAAAAAAGTTTATAGTTACATGGGCCCGAAGTGCGTTGAGTCTAGTGATGTCTTAAACGGTACCTAAACGAACATTTCTGACAAAAAGATCCCCCACTAACTAGTTTTATAGGTTTTTCTTTTAAATTAAGCAAGTAAAAATTTAGTTTTGAGCCCTTGCTTTTTTCCTTATCCTAAAGTTTTTTTATAAAAAAATAGAACACACCACTTGATTGCGTATCTGTGAACCGCAGAAGCAACAGTTTAGTTTTATATATATATATAAATATTTTTACCATTTAAACTAACAAATTAAAAAACTGTTTTTTTACTTGCCTAATTCAAGTAGTAAAATATATCATCTGCACAAAAATTGGTAGCGTATATAACTTTATTAGAACGAAACGCCACTAGATTAGGTAAATTTATTTAAGCTATATTATTATATTTAGATTTTAAAATAACACTTTCTATTTTTATTAAATTATTTAAACACATAACAGAATATGGTTTTTCTTTTAAGGTTTGCTAAGTTCAAATTTAAGAATGTATTTGACAAAGCTTTGTATATTGAGGATATTTTGATGATTCACAATGTGAACAGATTTATTGTTTATAAAACAAACATCATTTTATAAGATTATCTATGAATCGTATAAGTTTCTCAGCTCAGATGATGACGTGCCGCTGTCTATCATAAAGGCAAAATGTTAGTTTTAAGTTCAACTTTTTTTTACTTATATTTAATTTTTAGTCTACAAAATATCTAGAATAACATGTATGTAACATGAGTTACTAAAATCTGTGTGTAACGTAAGTGACCATTATTTAATTCTCTAAAAAATTGTGTGTTTTTTAAAAACCTAATTGTGGCTTTTGATTTTCAAAGTAAGACATTTAGGTACAATGGATTTAATATTATTTAAACAGAACAGAAATGTTATGAAGTACATAATTACCTAAAATCTAATGTTGCCAAGGGTAACGTGAGTTATTAACAATTCGTATTTAAAATAATAAAAACAAAAACTAAACCCTAAAAGATTTAAATAAAATGAGACCCACATTTTATGTTTTATAACAACAAATTTTTTTCTAGGAGGGCATTGATATAATTGTAAAGATGATATGCTAGCTTTGTTAGTTTTCATTGAGAAGAAAAAATGTAACATGAGCTACCATGGAATTACCCCTTTGTGTCTTAGTTGGTTTATAACGTATCAAAAACGTAGAAACGGATTATTATATAACTTTTTACGTAGAATGCAATGCCGTAGTCAATTTTTTTCAAATTTTCTTGTTTTAAAAATATTGACCACTAATGGGTTTTTAAAATGGAATTTAGTTATAACACTGTGGGTTTATTTTTATAAACAACGACAAAATTCCCAATATTCATAATTCACATTCAAAATTTTGCAGTTGGCCATGCAAAGAAATCAATTAACAGTTTTTTTATTGACTTGATTATTGTAGTGGTGCTTACGTTACGAATTTCAAAATTGAATTTTGCTATTTCATTTGTTTTACTTTTGTTACATAAATCTAGGTATGTAGCACTTACACGAGCAACACTAGTAATTAGTAAATAGTTTTTATTAAATAAATTTCTTAATTTATTGTTAGCATAAGATATTTAGATTATTTTTGAGTCAAGAAAACATAAAACAATAAATGTTTTGCATTGGGTTAAGACGTTACAAACCCGTAGAAATTATAGTTTTAACAAAAAAAAATATGTTACGCTGATTAAAAATGTCAATAAATACAATGAATTGTTAGGTGTTTTTGAATAAAAAATAAACCAAATAAAATATGCTAACAATAAATTAAGAAAATTATTAAATAGAAACCATTTACAAAGTAACTAAAGAAACTGCTACCTTATTAGATTTATATAACAAAATAAAAAGCATTATTATGTTTTAAAGCAAAATCTAATTTTGACAGTCGTGACGTAAGCACAACTATTAAGTCAATTAAAAAAACTGGTAACTGATTTGATTTGCATGGCCTACTGCACTACTGGTTTGCGAGATACAGGGTGCTCAAGTCAAAAAAATAATTGAAAAATTTGACACCTTGTATCTTGCAAACCAGCAACCTTTCGACTAAGATAAATTGCATTGATTTGGTGTATTTTGGCCCAAAAACTTGTAGTAGCATATGTACAGACCTTTTGGACACTACCAGGTGGCCTAGATAAAGCGTGAATGAATACAAGGGCAAACTTTTGTATGAAATAAAATGTTTAATCTGAAATATCTCAAAAACGGTTGCTCGTAGCGATATTTATCAAGTATACCTTTATGTTGCAAAAAATATGGAGTAGTATGTAGAATGTTTGGTATTTTTCTATAATTGTTATGTTTTATTGCAACTTTTATTATCATAATATCATTTTAAGTACCAAGCAAAATAAAGTGTATATTATTTTAATTTATTAAAAGTCCCTTAAAATAGTCTAAAACAAAGTATAACTCAACCCCTTGACTCATTTGAGACGTTACTCATACAAAATTTATATGTACGTATTACATAATTTTGCAAGTTTTGATCCGGCAACGTCGCTTATGTGCCACCAATAAATTTATTGGACCCGAACCGAAAATTACTTATAGATTGCACTTCAATGTTGAATAACTTTTAAGGAATGAATCTATTAAAAAATAAAGAAATTTGTTTTGTTGCGTATCCAATTTCCTTTAAAAATAAGTATGCAATTATTTAAATGTTAATATTTGTAGTGGTAAAAAAATCCAAACTCAAGAAACAAAATTTATAAAATAGTTCAATGTTTAAAGCTTGATTACATGGAAACGGCTTTTTGACGACAATTTACAAAATAAGCTTTTTGCTTGCGTTGTTTAAATTTTTTAGATCAACAATTTGCAATTTTTGCATAAAAAAGATTCTTGTTAAAATACTATTAGTCGCGAAGACCTCTTAATAATAATATTAAAGGCTCAAACCTTTACGACATTTTTTTGTGTTTTTAACCAATATTTTTGATATATATTTAAAATATATATATATATATATATATATATATATATATATATATATATATATATATATATATATATATATATATATATATATATATATATATATATATATATATATATATATATATATATATATATATATATATTTGGCCAGGTCTAATAAATATATTCTGTTAATTTCTGAAAAAAAAATATTGCATTGGTTAGCAAATTGTGGCGAGCTTGGTGTAGGGGCTAACGTGCCATTCTCTCACCGCAGTGACCCGGGTTCGAATCTCGATTCCCTCCACCATTTTTTTAACAACTCGTCACCTCACAGACTGTTATGGCAAAGCCTCTGTGTAGTATTTTGCCAATCCTAGGTAGTAGTTATTTTAAAAATAACCGTGCTGGCACTACCACGTTGTCTAAAAGGTGCTGTGAAATGCAAAACTGCATGTTTCAATGCTTGGATACCGTTAACGAAACAGGGTAAAAATGGGTTTAACATTTAATATCCCGGCAGTCACAATACACTACTATTTAGGCATAAGCCTGTAATTCCAAAAAAAAAAAAAATGTGTTGCATTGGTTTAAATGTCAGTAAATATGGTTACTTAATAAATGTGTGTTTAATTAAAAATAAACAGAATTTAAAGCCGCGTCCCCACTTGCTACTCAACATTGTTATCAACAAAGTTTTCTAACATGTTTTTAAAATTTTATAAAAGAGTAACAAGTTATTTGTTTTTTGACATGTATCAGCAACAAGTTTTTGTAACATGTTACTAAGTGAGAACACGGCTTTCCGCGTCCTTACTTGCTCTCAACACTGTCATAAACATCGTTATCTAGCATGTTTTTATTTTTTTTTTAAAAAGCTTAACAGTGTTAAGTAGCAAGTGAAGACGCGGTTTGCTACTCAACACTGTTACTAACAATGTTATCTAACATGTTTTTTTTAAGCAACAAGTTATTTGTTTTTTAACATGTATAAGCAACAAGTTTTGCTAATATGTTGCTAAGTAAGGACACAGCTTAACACTCCAACAATAAACCAAAAGCCCAATATAAATGGGCAGCAATAATATAATGTCCTAATAAAAGTTATTTTTGAATATACAACCCAAAATAGCGTGTTTGCGGCACAAAATCCAGTACAAAAACAGAGTCAATTTTCAACAAGCTATATAAATAGCTATTTTTGAATTTGTAACAGAGTGTAATTAAATGGAGGACACAAAATAAAGAACAGTCAAAAACATATTGAGTTAAAATTTAACAAAATTACTGCGAAAGTTTTAATCAGTGTATTTGTACGTTTTCATTTTGCGAACTAGTATGGCAAGAACCGCTTTAACGATCAATGGCTAAAAAAGATAAATTATGGTAATTTCTAAAGGGTGCAGACGGCTCACTAAAGTTCAATAATCCTTAGTTTAGGCAAAGTCACAGGTGCCTTTGCTTATTAAACTATACAATTAATCATGTCAGCTGTCAAATTAAACATAATACCTCGCTAAAAACAACAAAGCTTCTAAGATAAATTACTATGTGTAAATTGGTGTATCCTATAAATTTATAAAGATTATCCACTTAATAGATATTGACATGTTTATTGACAATTAAAGGGCTTATTGAAGTACCATGATAAGCCACGCAGCAACAAAAAGCTCTTTAATTTTCTAATTTTTTGACTTAGTAATCCACAATGAAAACTTTTTAACTATTGTTCTTGGTCCTAATTAATACACAAAAAATATTTAAGTTTATTTCTGATAGTGATTGTGACCTATCATGTTATTATAATAGGCCATTTAATTGATGCAGATCACTAAAAAAATGCCTAACAAAAATTGCATAAAATTTCAAACATATTTTGTGTAAAATGTTCTATACCCAAGTTTAAGCGTATTTGACATATTAAAATTTACTTTTTAAAAAATTACGTTTAAAGACCCAATTTTTTTTATTAATTTATCCTATAAAATATTCTTTGCTATTTAATTTGAGATAAAATTTTTGTTTAAGAGGACTTAATTTAACTAAGTATTTGTAAAGTTTTAAAAAATATTATTACATGGTGTTTTAAATGTAAAATTAAAAATGAAATTGAGAAAACTACCAAAAGGACACTTTTTTAAATAGGAACCCCCAAATTTTATAATTTTATCCTATGAAGCAATAAAAATAAAGCGAAGTTTGTAAAAAGTTGTCTATTCCTAAAAGTTGCAGTTTTCGAGATATTTCCAATCAAATGTTTTTAGTTGGCTAATAAGCTGCAGATTTAAATCATGATATTATTAGTTGGCTATGATAGCGTTAAAAGACAATAAAATGCTAAAGAAATATATATTATTTTGCCTATGTCATTCAACGCTATCATGGCATACAAAGAATACAGAATAATTTAATTTTAAATCTGCAGCTTATAAGCCAAATAATTATATTTGACTGAAAATATCTAAAAATTACCATTTTTAGGAATAGGAAACTTTTCACAAACCCACCTTTATTTTTGATGCTTTATAAGATAAAATTATGAAATTTGGGGGTTTCCAATTAAAAAAGTGGACTTTTCGTAATTTTCTCAAAATCATTGGTAATCTTATTTTTAAGCAGCCTGTATTAATATTTTTTAAAAATTTATAAATACTTAGTTAAACTAGGTCCTCTTAAATAGGAATTTTATCGTAAATTAAATTGTAAGGGATATTTTATGGTATAAATTATTAAATATTTTGGGTCTGCAACGTCATTTTTTGACAAGTAAATTTAAATATGTTAAAAACGCTTAGCCTTGGGTATAGGAAATTATACACAAAATATGCTTAGAATTTCTTAAAAAATCTGAAATGTAATAATATATAGAGTGTATCATTTAAAATAAGCAAGTTGATACGCTCTTCCTGTATAACCGAAAGTTCCATAAACGTAGAATATTTACCATAATATAATCTATATTATTTAAGTTTAGCGCCAAATGTTAAAAATTGCATCTTTATTAGTTTTTAAGAACTTTTAATAGGACACTCACCTTGAATAACCCTGTATATTCACGGTGCCTTTTAGATAACGTAATAGTGCCACTATTGACGTTATACAAACTGCTATCTATAAGCCTTCCCTAATCTGAAAAATTCAGACGAAATCTATAGTTTAATGTGGAAAATAAGGAAAATTTTAAATATTTAAATAAATTTACGCCCATTTTTTGGGGCACAACTTGGAACTTTAAATTATTTTATCAAAAACTAAGACATAGAATCCACATCAAATATAGATATAGATATACTAAAAAATAGTTAGTCTCCAGAGAAAATCAAAATTTTTCAAAATAAACCTCTTATTGTATTTTTTGTGAATTTAATTAAATTTAATGGCATTAAAAACTCTTGAGTACAAAAAATTCAGCTGCCTAAATATTTTTTTTAAATATAGATATTTTGCACAACTAGGTAGGTGGTAGGTGGTAGAGGAGCTTTCCTCGCCTGAGGAGGTACCATTCCACTCACCCTTTAAAGGACCCGTGAAGTCTTAACGGACGTTTCGGGTTCTGGGTGTGTGAGTCAGTTTTCCTTCTTCCTTCTTTTTCTTTTCTTTTTTTTCCTTTAAACCCCCAAAACTATGTACAAATGATGGCGGCACACCTGGAAGTAAAATGTTCCGGAGGTAAAATACCCCTCCATTCGGATCTCCGGGCGAGGGGTGCATCCGGGAGGCCTTCATCGAGAAGTTTAATTTCTTTTGCAAACATATGTGGGCTTAACACCAATATAAACTCCGTTCACCATCACCTTCAGTCATGTAAGCCCCACATACTGTTTCTAACGGAAACACAAATAAGTTCTAAATCTTCAACCAGCCACCTTCTCTTTCCAGGCTACGAACTTATTTAGTCTTTTCGCCCACATGATAGCGTATCTGCTTACGTCCGCAACGATCTGGCTTGTGCTCGAGTTTCCAATCTTGAATCGGGTAGGCCCGATATCCTTTGGCTTAAACTTTCCCTTAGGTCTTTAAATAAATTTATCTGCTGTTTGTACCGGTCCCCATCTAATAATTCCTATGGCGAATTCTTTGACTTTCTTTCAACAAAGATCGATAGCATAATTTCTCAGTTTCCATCAGCTGAAGTAATCGTGCTTGGCGACTTTAATGTCCATAATAAGGATTGGCTGGGCTCTTCAAAAACTGACCCTCAAGGCAGAGCAGCCGAAATCTTCGCAGTCAGTAACTCTCTTACCAACCTTATTATGGAACCCACCTAACTTTCCTAGAGTCCCAAATCATAGTTCAAATCCTCTAGATCTCTTTCTTACTACCAACCCCGAACTCTATCAAACATCTGTCACAGCTCCCCTAGGTCGCTCAGATCATCGCTTAGTTACTATATCTTACCCTGCACATCCCGAGGTAAATGAATACATGCCACCACGCACAGTATGGCACTACAACTCAGCCGACTGGTATGGCCTAAGGGACTTCTTCGCCACTTACTCCTGGAATTCCATCTGCTTTTCTTCTCGTAATCCTTCTGTAATTTGCAATCAACTAACTGAATCAATTCAATCGGGCATTGAAACCTATATTCCACACACCATCAAGAACCCCAAACAATCCAATAGCAAACCCTGGTTTTCCAAATCTTGTGATAAAGCTAGAATTTTAAAAGTTCAGGCTCACAAGAAGTTTCTACAGGATCCTAGTCCAGAAAACCGACAGGCCAGCATTGAAGCAAGAAACTACTACAATCAAACAATTTCTGAAGCCAAAGACACCTTCAACAATTGTATTAAAAACAAAGTTCTTTCTTGCTCAAATGGCAGCAAATCTTTCTGGTCCTTTGCGAAAAACATAAGTAGAATTTTGTACCAGTTCTTTTCCACCGCTAACTTTGGAAGGTGAAATTATTTCTACCGCTAAAGGAAAGGCAGAACTATTTGCTAAACAATTTGCTGCCAATTCAACCCGTCATCCACCTGTAAATCATCCAATTCCAACGATTACCCCAGTTCGTCATAAAATGCCCGATATTATTTTTAAGGTAAAACACATTAAGCGTATCCTTTCTTCCCTTAACACCAAGAAATCGTCTGGGCTAGATGGCATACCAGCAATCGTTTTAAAAAATGTGCTCCAGAACTTGCACCAATCTTAACTCGGCTCTTTCGAATTTCTTACGACACAGGTATCTTTCCGGAGAGCTGGAAAGCTGCACGTGTTCAACCTATTCCAAAGAAAGGATCTAAATCTCTTCCATCTAACTATAGACCAATTTCAATTCTCTCAGTTCTTTGTAAAGTAATGGAAAAATTAATTAATTCACAAATTCTTAAGTACTTAGAAAAACACAAAATTTTGCATGACAGGCAGTATGGATTTCGCCACAAAAGATCTACAGCAGATCTTCTTTCCTTCGTTTCACACTGCTGGAATAAGTCTCTTGAGTTTCTAGGTGAGTCCCAGATCGTTGCTCTTGATATATCCAAAGCTTTTGACCAGGTCTGGCATGCCGCACTTCTTAATAAACTTCCCTCCTATGGTCTTTCAACTAAACTCTGTACTTGGCTCTTTAGTTATCTATCTGATCGTCGTATATCAGTTATTGTGGACGGCCATTCTTCAAGCTTTCACCAAGTAAATGCTGAGAGTCCCTCAGGGCTCAGTTCTGGCACCAACATTGTTCCTTCTTCACATCAACGACCTTCTCTCGTCCACAACTAATTCCATTCATAGTTTTGCCGACGATAGTACCCTTCACTCCAGTTTTCAGGTTCCTAAACCCATCACTAAACCTGACTTGGAAAACAAACGCAGAGCGATGCAGATATCTCTTTCGCAGGATCTTAATTTAATATTGGATTGGGGCGCCAAAAATCTCGTTCATTTTAATGCATCCAAAACACAATCATGTTCCTTGTCGCGAAAGAGTCATCAAATACTCATCCTCTACTTATGAGCGGCCAAGTTTTACAGAGCAAACACACCTTCAATCTTGTGGGCGTCACATTTGAAAGTAACCTTAACTGGCATAAACACATTGTATCTATAGCCACGGCAGCCTCAAAAAGCTTGGATTTCTCTTTCGAGCCAAAAAGTATTTCTCCCCTTCTAATTTATACACTTTATATGTGTCCCAAATCCGACCTCCCTTGGAATATTGTTCTCATATCTGGGGCATGGCGTCCCCCACAACCCTAAGCATTCTTGATTCTATTCAAAGAAGAGCTATTCGTCTCATTGATGATCCTTCACTTACAGAAAGGCTTCCCTCTCTTGCCCATCGTCGGGCTGTGGGGGATTTATCGCTTTTTATAGGTACTTTCATGGCTTCTGCTCTGAAGAATTGTCCAGTATAGTTCCTCCACTTACGGTTCCCAACAGAGAAACTCGTGGTTCCGCGCGTATGCATCCCTATACGGTCCAACTGGACAGGCCCCGAACTTCCCACTTTGTTCGTTCTTTTATCCCTAGAGTTTCTAGATTGTGGAACCTGCTGCCCGCGGAGGTCTTTCCTTCCCCACCAAATCTTCAAGTATTTAAGTCCCGTGTCAACAAACTCCCTCTTGCCTCGCTTAAGACACCCACGGTACGTTAGTATTTAGGCTTTTAGCCTTCGGAGAGGAAATATTCTATTGATATGTACCCATATCTTAATTTTTACAGAACGAATAAATCATGTTTTAAATATACTAACTATAATTACCAGATTCTCGCATATGAAAGTTATATGCAAGCAAACCTCACTAAACGTTATAGACTGTCAAGCTGTCTGTTATCTTATCGTTTGCAGGCATCTAAGTTTAAAATCACGGTACAAATTTAACCAACGTGTGTTTATCATGTAAAGCATAAAATTAATACATGTTAGAACCTAAAATAGCTTCGTGTCATTTTTAGATGTTTACTGTTTTACTTTACTCTAATAAACAAATAATTAAAATTATTATGTTAAATATATTTCAAAAAGAATATAAAAATATTATTGTTTTATATTAAAATAGCCTAACACTTATTGTCACATTAGGAAAGTTAAAAATATTCCAATTTAATTTTTTTAAATAGGTCAGAAACAGGAGGTAGTAGTAGTAGTAGTAGTAGTAGTAGTAGTAGTAGTAGTAGTAGTGTATTAAAGATATACTTAGGCCCAAATTTAGGGCAAGAGGCAAGCGTGGCCACTGTCCCGGGCTCCAACAATGAATTTAAAAATGAAGAAAAGGTAGATATTTATTAGTGAGGAACTTTTTGTCATTTTTTGCTCTTCAAGTTATTTTGGGTACAAAATTCCATTCACTTACTACTTTGAGGAGGCTCCACAGGCTTATTGCCCCAGGACCTCCACACCTCTAAATTGAGCCCCGGATAAACTACTAGTAACCTGTAAATAAAAAAAAATCATTTACATCAAATTATTCCATACACTCCTCGTTGTAAAGGGTAATTTAATTAGTGCTAAAGGATGTAAATACTAAACACAAACATTGCTACAGGGCCAATATAATTTTTAAAAGACCAAATATGTTCCATTATAATTTAAAATATATATCCAAATGTCTTCCGCGCCTGCCTTTGTCAAGAATGGCGAATTCGATAAGTCCAGTTTAGCATGACGTCTTCACACATTTGGTCCGGAATCTTACAAATAACATTTCTGATGTTGGTTTCTAAATCCTTTGTTAGCATAAAGCTTTAATTTCACGTACCCCATAGGATGAAATTTCACGGCGTCCAATCACGTGATCGTGATTTGGCACATAATCAACTTACTGCTGTTGCAATAACGCGATGGTTTTGACTGTGCAATTTTTTCCTATCTGAAAAATAAATAATATATAATATGGCGTTCTACCTAATATAAGTTAGCAATAACTTCCCGTATAACCGAAAGTGCTAAACCTGTCAAAATATTTTAGCTGTATGTCCACCATTGACTTTATATTGTTACCAAATTTTTAAAAAATTTTAAAAGTCTACTTTCTGAGAAATCGATCGCAGCAGTTTCTTGTGAAACATACTGTATGAGCGTAAAACAGCTTTGCTATTATGCTCAGGCGAAAAGTGGCTTCCTTTTCGGTTTAAAATAAAAAAGTTATTTTGTTATTGTCAATCTAGCCTCACAAAATTTTATTTTTTATGACGTTTGAAAAAGCCGTATTTTATTTCCGTAAGGTTAAACATAACAAACTATTTAGATTCAAAAACATATGCCATCGCTTAAGGGGAGATTCCTTAGCCAAAAATAAGACAAAAATGTCATATGAACATGGGTCCGCAAATACTTTGTTTCCAAGATACAGGGCGTTTAATTTTTTATAATTTTTCTTTTTTTTTTGAATATTTTTAAAACTACGCCAGCGATTTGGCTAAAATTTGGGACATAAGGTACATTTATTAGTAGACATATTTTGATTATAAGGAATTTGCTATATTTTTACCAGAGGCGTACTTGTGGGGTAGACACAAAATATTTTTTAATTAAAACATGTACGCCACTGATTTTAATAAATTTTGATAGCGCAATTAAATACTTTACTAAATGCTTAACAAAACTTGTCTCTTAGCATTTTTTCGAATTTCGTTTGGTTTTCGGGATATTTGCGATTTTAACACGGGCTGCAGCTACTGACCTCCATCTACGTTAAGTTATAAAAATCATCAAAGAGTGCTGTAGTTCTACCGAATAAATTAAATGGAGCGTCTTACCTCAATTTCTTAATAAACGAATTGCCCGATATTTTGCCACTTTATCTAAGAAACAATAACAGATTATGGTTTCAACATGACGGAGCACCACCACATTTTGCGGCTGAAGTAAGAAGATTTTTAAATGAAGCGTATGGTCCTCGCTGGATTGGTCGTGGAGGACCAGTCGCATGGCCACCGAGGTCATCAGACATCAATCCCTTAGATGTTTATCTCTGGGGACATGTTAAGGAAATTGTTTACAAAAGAGTCGTGAATACGAGGCAGGAATTGTTACAAAGGATAGAGGGGGCATTTGAAACAATAAGACAAAATCGTACTATTTGCGCAAAAGTACGCAAATCTTTAGGACGAAGACTAAGAGCATGCAACGAAGCTGAAGGAGGACATTTTCAGCATCTCATTTAGCCACTTTTTAAGTTAAATTGCAGGTTAGTTTTTTCTTTTTTTAAATTAAAGCACTCTTTGATGATTTTTATAACTTAACGTAGATGGAGGTCAGTAGCTGCAGCCCGTGTTAAAATCGCAAATATCCCGAAAACCAAACGAAATTCGAAAAAATGCTAAGAGACAAGTTTTGTTAAGCATTTAGTAAAGTATTTAATTGCGCTATCAAAATTTATTAAAATCAGTGGCGTACATGTTTTAATTAAAAAATATTTTGTGTCTACCCCACAAGTACGCCTCTGGTAAAAATATAACAAATTCCTTATAATCAAAATATGTCTACTAATAAATGTACCTTATGTCCCAAATTTTAGCCAAATCGCTGGCGTAGTTTTAAAAATATTCAAAAAAAAGAAAAATTATAAAAATTAAACGCCCTGTATCTTGGAAACAAAGTATTTGCGGACCCATGTTCATATGACATTTTTGTCTTATTTTTGGCTAAGGAATCTCCCTTAAGCGATGGCATATGTTTTTGAATACCTATATTTCTTAAAATATTTATTTAAAATTTTAAATCATGATAAACTTCTGTTAAGCTTTAAATCTATTCTATAACGCCAGCAAAAAATCTAAAAATTTTAAGCGGATCTGTGCATAACCTATACTAAAAATCTTAAGCGTCTGGACAAAATAGATGGAGATTTATAATTTATGACTTTTTTATGGCTGGGCAATTTTATTTAATTACATGGTACACAATTTAATAATTTTTCCTATTTTTAATATTGTGAGTGACGCACAACTCTAATACACAACTATTTGTTTTATCAAGATAAAAATGTCTAGTTTATCAACAGATACATTAGATGCAAAATCATTTAAACATATGACACACCATTCCTTAATTTTAACCCAATCTTATAGGAATATGATACACCTTTGTTTAACAATAATTGCTTTAACACATAAATCAAGTAATAAAGTAAAAGCCTAACCTAAAATTGTTAATAGAACTAAGCATAAGCCATAATAGATAACTAGAGCATCTAAATTTAGATGCAGGCTAATAAACACTTATTGAGTGTTTGCATAGTGTTCCATGAATATTATCAATATTGATTCTGGATAAGGATTACTGGCACGTAATGTTTAATCGAAAATTTTGGTTAGGTAGAAACTTTAGATAATATTTCCATAAAAGAAGTTTATTTGCGATACTAGCACTAAAAGTAGAAAAATATTCTGCGTAATTTAACATTTTTATTACCTTTTTTTTAATCTTTTTCTGTTCCAAATAGGTAAATACAAATTTTTGTCTTTTAACGACTATTTTTTCTTAGAAAAACACTACAAAAAATATACAGTGCTTGTCTACCTATATTTAGGACCCCTCCTAATTTTAAAATTGTTAAAAAAAAATTATATAAACTTTTTGAGGCTTTAGTAATACAATATAAACCACATTGGCAAGAAATGACAGATATAAATGCCAAACTGAGAGCTAGACGCCATTTTGCATAAAAAAAATAATAGAAAGGAGGGTCTTGTGGCACATTATTTTTAAGCCTCTGACGAGTACTTAAAATTACAAATATAATTGTCAAACTGAAAGTGAGGCGTCATTAAAAAAGATAAATAAATGGAATGGGGGTCTTGTTGCACATCATTTTATACCTTCAACCGAGTACTTTATAACTCCAGAATATAAAGTCAATATCTTTACTTACTATGAAATGGCGGTACTTTACAAACTATCTGAATACGTTAGTTGGATGGCCATATTTCCGAAATTAATAAATTGAGATACACTTAATGTGGTATTTTTAAAGCTCCTTTAAGGACCCAGTTAATAGTAATATTGGTAGGACAAAAAGTATAGATTGATTTAATGACCACGTATTATATCAACCATAAAAGTTATCTAAAAGACCTTTTAAAAAAGTACTACATTAGGTATATCTTATTTTATTAGTTTTGGAAATATGGCCATCCAAATAAGGTATTCAGATAATTTAAGTACCGCTATTTTGTGGTAGTTAAAGGCATGACTTTTATTCTGGGGTTATAAAGTAGTTGTAAGGGGCTTTAAAATGATGTGCCACAAGACCTCCCTATCTTTTTTTTTTAATGGGGCCCAAATTTTAGTTTAACATTTATATCTCATCATTTTTTTCCCTAAAATTTGGTTTATGTTGTTTTACCAAAAAATACTTAAATGTTCACGAAATAATACCAAACAATTTAAAAGTTAGGACTCTAGGCAAGCACTGTATGTTGGGAAATATTTGTAATTAAATATTTACATATATAAATTTAAGTAGTAAACCGAGTCAAACCAAAAAAGCTTACAAATTTTCTGTACTAAATAAATTAAACAAACATGTTTTTTATGAATTTCCACTACGGTAAAGAAAGGGTCGAACTTTAAATAACAAACAGAGGCCTCAGATCGGCCTTTTATCTTGCGAAGAAAGTATTTTATTTACGATGCAAGTACAATCATGTTGAGACATTTTAAAATCTCAGTTAAGCAGAGCGTAAATATTCTCTTACACATTTCTGTGTTACTTACAAATTCTTCTCACACATATATGTGGACCACTGCCCTAACATGCCTTCCAAAGCACAATCTGAGAGCGTTTTTAAGCAGAATAACACACAGTGTTTTGCCATTGTCTCCTGTAAGTTGATGAGCGATGTAAAATTTCGATTTATGATGCCTAAAATCAAACCTGAGTCTTTGGGTGAGAGGGTGGCTAGCCGCTACCCCACGCTCGCCAATATTTTATATGTAATTTTTAAGAAGGGTGGTAAAGCAATATTGTTTTCAATATACAAATACAAAATGTATTTTGGGGACTCCAACATGGACCAAGTTTTATCTAATAATTAAGTACGAGATGGCAGACATATTTTCTAGAAAAAAATAAAAACATTTATACAGGCTGTCCCTAAATTAAACGATGATACTAAAAGGTCTGGTTAGTTTTAGTAAGGTTTTCAACCCCTTAATATCGAATAAAACATAAAATGACCATAGTACAAAATCGATGATTTTGAGATATTGGCACACTTTCGTGTTTTTTTTAGTTTTTTTAATAATTTAAAAATATGTTGGTAGTAAAAAATATTACTTGAGTATATATTTATAGTTTTACACATTTTGGTAGCATTTACCTACTATATTATTTATAAAAGGTTGCTTAAAAAATAAATGAAATCAGAGCCTCTTGTAATATTTATATGACCATTTAAATTTAAACATTTTTGAATTAAAGCTGATAGAAAAAATCGAGCATATGCGATAATTTTTGTGGGAAGTATAACATATTATTGGACCCCTGTCACGCAAATTTTTAAAATAATTAATTACTTAAATAGATGAATAAAAATAAATAGCTTTTTGTTAAAATTATAAAATAATAAAAGATATATAGAAAATACCTTTTCAGAATAGTTAAGTAAAAATGTTATCAAGATATCATTAAAATTCTAGAATAGTTTAGAACGTTTCTAAATTTATTACGCGTAAACCGACCACCTTAATAGTCACTTAAGAGAAGCTTCAACTCTATTAGATCTCATTTTCCATAAACCTACGTCTATTACACTTTACCTTAATCTTCCTTGAGAAACTGCCGGCTTTAGTGGTGTTTAGGTAGCAAAGCTAACAACCTTAAAATATAAACTTTACTTCAAAATTTTACTGCTTAACATAAAGAGTAAATTGTAATTTTATAAGTTTTGGTAAATAAATTTTACATTTATTTCCTTATTGTTTATAAATTTGTTGTAACAATGTCTTCCCCGGCAACGCAGCAGTCAGGGTACCACAGCCGTACTCATGTGGACCGGAAACAAATCCTCAGCCGGGAAGACGTTTTTAAGTAGTAGTAAGTAGTAACGTTGACAGAACAGAAAAAATGCGTTAAAAATCTAATAACCTGAAACCTACGGTACTCCGGTAATTGGGCGTAAGCCTTCGTGGGCACTCTTAATTTGGCAAAAATGTTTACAAAATTTACACGATCTTTGTTTTTTTTTTGGCTAGAAACTAGCACTTTTAAAAACAAGGCTTTAAATAAAAAAACATATTAAGCAACATTGTCTAACAACCTACATAACACAAAGAATAAGTTACAGTCACCGTTTAAAGTAATTGTATATAAAGCCACGAAACGTAAGTTCTTAGTTGTTTAAACCTAAACTGCAGACACAACAAAACCAACTTTATATATATTTTTTCATTGTATTCATGTAGAAATTTTACCGAAATCCATGATGAAAACAACCTAAACACTTAACACAAGTAGTAGCCTAATTTTTTTTCTATTTTGTATTAAATTTCTCTAATAAATCATAAAAAAATATTAAATTATTACGATACTATTTCAAAAATATCAAGCAAAACATGACAAACAAATATTATAGTGTACTAAAATAGTTTAATAATAATTTTCAGAAAATGGCAAATAAAACTTGTTTAAAGTGGAAAAATTGTTTTTTTTACTAAGGGTAATCTCATCACTAGCCATGCAATCTAGAGTATCCGGCAAGTCAACGATAATACTACAAAGGGCTCTTCCTACATTTTATAACAAAAACCGGACAGCGTATCAAGTAATTGTATATAAAGCCATGAGTTCTTGGTAATTTAAACTTAAACTGCAGACACAACAAGTTCGACTTACATTTTTCTTCATCGTAGAATAAATATCTGTAGTCTGTAGTTGGAAGTTTCAACCCTTATAGAATTCAATGATCAGCGTCTGTTAGGCGAGGATAGTGTTTATTTTTTGTTTGTTTTTGATAGCAACGTGCTCACTTACATAAATATGTTGAACCAAATATATATATATATATATATATATATATATATATATATATATATATATATATATATATATATATATATATATATATATATATATATATATATATATATATATATATATGTTAGTTCGTAGAGTTTCACGGATAGATGAATGTGTAGAGTTGTCATTCCGGGAGTATATCCGTTGGTCATTTGTGTCCTTGCGGAATTTTGCAGACGTTTCGATCGCACTTGGCATTCAATTCAATGCTATCTAACTGGTGTCAGATGATTGTCAATCATCTGTGATGGGTGGTGGTGAGACTCAGCATTTAGGTATATGTTTGTATGGGTTGGTTTTCTGTAGACTGTGTGTTGTAGATCGCCATTTTGTGTCCTAGTAACAAGTACATCGAGGAATGGTAGTTGGTTATTTTCTTCGAATTCCACTGTAGACTGGTATATATATATATATATATATATATATATATATATATATATATATATAAAGTACTCGTCATCAGAGCCTTTTAACTAATATGCCACAAGACTTTTTTTTAAATTCTGTGCCCATCTCACTTTGATATGTATATCAGTTGTTTTTGCCTAAAATTAGGTTTATCTTGTCCTAAAGTCCTTAAATTTTAATAAAAAATACCGAACAATTTAAAAGATAAAAGATGAAGGGTGACTTAAAACACGCACTGTAATATTAAATAAAACCCTTTAGTTAAAAAAAAATTAAAAATTTCTAACAATTAACAAGTTTACATATTTGAATGCTATTTTTAATTTTTAACATCTTTCTTTATAAAATTTTTTGATGTTATAAAAAATAAACGTGGTATCCTCCTAAGCGAGGCCTAAAACAAAAAACTTTTTAAACCTCGTATATACCACTGCAAAAAGTATACCTGATAAATACATTTTAGGTTTTAGACCATGCAGAACTTTTTATAAAAACAACTTTTCCTCGTAAAATTAATAGGTAATAAAAAAGTTTTCCATATGGTGCGAACTTAAATAGACACGCTGTTTTAGGATTTTTAAAAAGCATCAATTACTTATGTTTAGTGTAAAAACACCATTTACGAATATAACTTTCTAAAAACTTTTGTTCTAAAAAAAGAACCTTTTATTATCGGCACAAAACATCAGGCCGTTTTCATACTCTGTTGTTTTCTTCTGTTGATTGCTTTTATTGGGTTCGGAACGCCCTTGTGTTTCCCAGCGAGCCAGAATTCGCAGCCAAAAACAGTACGCTCCACAAAGCAGGGATAAACTTGTTAAAATAGTACATGCAAACTATAAATAAGCCTCTTTTTTTAATATTTAAATTTTTTTGTTAAATTAGGAAATTCAAATTTCTTTAGACATAAAACACGTTTTCACCAAGTTACTTTTAAGTTATTTGTTTTAAACTGGGTCAAAATAAAAAAGTACCTTTAAGTACGAACTAAATATGTATATTTAGATTTTGTTTTATTTTAAAATATACTACTTTAACTTTTTTCTGATTTTTTTAAATTTTGTTGTAAAATCTTTAAAAATACAGGGTTATTTTTAGGTTGGTGCTTTCCTTTTAACACTGTATAAAATGCAAAAAATAAGGAAATTTTTCAGACAAAATTTTGAACAAGATGCATTTTTTGAAATACAGGGTATTAAAGTTTTAAGGAAAAAATATCTTCCCTATCATAAAGACTTCTCTACAACCCCCAGATATTTCAACATATCTGGTAGACTTCTTTAACCATTACATCACATTTATTGCTTTTTTTATTTTTACCAGTTGCATTCGAAGAAGACTTGTATTGAATTTTTTTAAAATAAAAAACCTTTTAATGCACGATAAAATGGCCAAAATCTGATATTGTGTTTTATTTCTAAGTTAGATTTTTGACTGTGCAATAGCTTTTTATAGCAACAACTTATTAATGACATAAAAGTTGTAGTATTAAAAATAAGACAAACAACAAAATATGTTTAGACATCTTTAGACATCAAAACAAACAACGGTAAATTTTTAATATTTTAACAGAAGGCGACTTAGAAAAGAGATGGGTGTTCCCATCTTCGCTTGCTACATATTAAGAAAGGGGACTATACACCTTTTATATTATTTAGCTGGTAAAATTGTTTTTTATTTGGTTCCAACTAAAATTAGATTTATTTTTTAAAGGTAATTTCTATGTGTTTACTACCCCATTTGTGTGCCCCAGGTCACGTATTTGTAAAATTATATATATTTGCAACTAGAATTTGTTAAAATAAAAATATTTATTTTATGTTACATTTTTAAAGCTCGTGTTAAAGACACAAACAAAAAAGTAATAGGATATTATCTGAAACCAATTTGGTGTGAATTTGTTTTGCCGAATACTTAACCTGTTCCAGGATTTTTTGACCACAAATATTTTTTAAAATTTCTTTTTGCCTGCGGGATACTTTTTTAAATATTCATGGACTTGAAAATATTTTTTCAAATAAATTAAGCACTAGTAGTATGACAAGTGAAAATTTTTAAAATTTGAAGACATATGTTGAACAAACTGCATTCGTGTTTTGGTTCAACATATTTATGTAAGTGAGCACGTTGCTATCAAAAACAAACAAAAAATAAACACTATCCTCGCCTAACAGACGCTGATCATTGAATTCTATAAGGGTTGAAACTTCCAACTACAGACCTGATTTTGCTAATCTAACGGAAGATGTTCAGGTGCAATGCTTACACTAATATTACTAAGAAATTACTTAGTGTAAGACTAATTTTCATAATTATGTTTTTCCCTTATAATAAAATAAAAATACTGCATAATTTTGTAGGAACTATGCTGTTTTATTTAAGATTTTAAGAGGTATGTAGTTGGTAGATCAAATTGGGTATCGTCGATGAAAAATCGATCTTGAATCCAAATAAGTTGGCCACTTTTGCACTATAATATTGTCTATTGCCACGGACTATATTTTTGACTTCTTAAAAAATATTAAAAAGTTATTTTGTCGTGATGTGAATAAAGCTTGGCCCATTGGGAGCCCTACGAAAATTATAAAAGGTCAAAATCGACCACTTGTAGCTAAGGGAATATCGCTCTTAAAAGAAGTGGAAACTGTGTAAAGCGAATTTCAATAGGGGACCAACTGATTTAATATGGCTAACAAAAGAACGTGTTTATATTGTACTATGGTGTGTCATGTTATGTTTCCAATAAAACGCCTTTGTGCAATTTTGCCCCCAAGGAATTTTTTGCAAATTTAAAATAAATTTAAAATATGCGATAAATTATAACTCTTTTATTTATGTCTGTCTGAAAAAGGTCACACTATTTTTTTGATGTAAAATCCGAATAGGAAGCAAACTCTACCTACCTGCTCAAGAAATAAAAAATATCGCATATTAAACTTTGTATTTAAACAAATGTATTGCCATTAGCTTACCTTAAAAATTGTAGTCAAGGCTATGATGTAATAAAAAAATAAGAAATTTTTGAATAACCCTGTATAATCTTTATTTGTATTTTTTTATTCCCCATAACAATCCAAAGGAGGGGGCTAAGTTCAAAGTGTACAATCTAAAAATTTTGATTATTGTGTTATATCGATTATAATATAAACCTATACATTAAATGCAGTGCATTCTTTCTTAATTTTAAACACTCACTTATGGATGTAGTCATGGCCTAAAAACTGATTTATTTAAACTAAGCCCTAAAAACTAAAACTATTGGGACATTTATCTCACTGTTGTATTAAAAAGTGCAAATGGAGATTGTACACCTTAAAACTGGACTTTTTAAATTTATCATTAACTGGCTGATCCGTGCCCACTGCGTTGGGTATCAATTATGTTTTTTCGTGAACTTTTTGTTTAATCATATCAAAAAATAGCCTATAGCATGATCACGAGCACTGATCGTAAAAGAATTCACTATTTCGGAAGTTCAGTCCTTGTAAACAAACAAACAAAGTTACAAACTTTATCTCTTTATAATATTAGTATAGATTTTATTTCCTCAAATTGTACCTATGTATACCGGGTGGCGTATTTACTTTCAATACCATTATACAGATGAGTGCTATTTTATAACGTAGTATAATATGAATATTTAAAACGCGCATATGGTTTCTCCTAAGGTCACCATAGTTTCTCCAAATCATACCGCGATACATATAAGCGTCTATCTATAACATAGTTGGATTTGAAACCACAGTCCGCTGCTATTACTACTCCAAATTATACTGCCATTCAGGATTTTCACAATAACTGTAAATAGTTCTGTTGTGTTAATAATATAAAAAACTTGTTGAAATTGTAATTTGCGATGGAAGCAAACCTAGATGTCTTAAAAGATATTATTTATAAGAAGGACATAATTGAAAGTTATAATTACGTTAGTTGTAACGACTACAGTGTTATTATGAAATGCAAAAATCGCCATAGCAATAATAAAACAAATAGTGCGTGGTGTGACGACTGTTAGTTAGATATACTTACCCACTATAAAATTTGAATACAAAAAAGTGTTTAAGTGTCATCATAATGAATTCAACAAATTTGCAGAATTTAAAAAATGTCCCACTCGAATAAGAAGTAAAGAATGCGGAGCTAAAATCGTATTTCTTTTCAAGAAAGTGAATCCAAATACTATAAGAAATGACCCGCATATAAAAGGCGGAGACAACATCAACAAACGTCATTACGGTAAGAGATAATAATTAATTTAATTAATTATTTAAGTATAAGAACCATCATCTGTTAACAATCTAAATAGTGTTACTGATACTGCACTGAACCGCCTCTCTCAAAATTTTGCAAAAGTTGTCGAAATTTTAAAGGGAAATGATTCCATTGAAACAGCTAATGCTATAAATAAAGTAAACATGGCTATGAATAAATTAAAAACAACTGGTAATGTTTTAAATTTTTAATATCAAATCAAAAAGTTAAACGTGATAGAATTATAGGTGTACAACCAACATTAACTAGTCGCAGAAAACAAAGAACAGGGCTAACTGCAGGTTCAAAAGAATTCACGCTGGTTGGCCAACAAAATTCGAAGGCAGTATTGTTAAAAAACGTGTTTGAGAAATCTAGAAGTGAATATTAGCTTGAATCAAACTAACCAGAAATCACATTAATTTTTATATTACGTGTTAAGTTTTGTTTTCTGAAATATGTTTACTTGTTAGCTTAGAAATAGACCATAAAAATAAAGGTCACTTTAAAAACTAAAGTTTTTTTTTTTGTACCGCGGTATAATTTGGAGTAGAAATAGGAGCGTATTGTAGGTTTATAGCCTACTATGTTATAGATTGACGCTTATCTGTATCGCGGTATGATTTGAAGAAACCATATGTTTAAATATACATATTATAATACGCTATAGAATGGCACTTATCTGTATAATGGTATAGAATGTAAATACGCTACCGGGTGCCCGCGAGATTACTTTTCGGCTGCCATTTTTTTGTTTCTTTATCGATACTGACAAAACTTGGTAGGGTTATTAGACTAACAAAAGGTCATTTTTATAATATATACCGGGTGTTGCTCCATCGAGCGGGACATAGGGAATCCTATGTAAATTTTGAACTGGTCCAATATTTGCTCCCCTAATTACTTTAGAAAAAATATTATTAGAAATTTTTAAAGAGCACGAAAAGTTGTACCCAGTGAACAAATTTCAGTTCTTCTTAGTCCGCCAGCTAAGAGATAAATACTAAAATAAGTTACGAATCTCCTATCTTTTTACGCGCCCTGTATTATTAGTTTATAATAAAATACCAGACAAATTATTTAACATCTTAGTCTCAAGTTGTCAGATCACTGTCACATCATTTTTAAATAATGAATTACTCAAATCAAGAAAAAATCACTAATTTAAAATGGTTTTATCAGGGAAATAGTTATCGAAGATTAGCAGACATGGTTGCAGCCTATTTTTCCAATAGGCCAATACCAAGTAAATCGACAATAGAACGGACGATAAAAAATTTGAAACTACAGGCACAATAATCAATAGTCGCAAATGTGAAGAAAATCGACGTGAAAATCAAAGACAAATTGTACAAAACGATAGGGATTTAGACGTGATACTTTGTGTAGGAAGGAAACATTAGCACGAGACAACTGAAGGACATTACTGAACAAGACCACACCACAATATCTCAAATTTTAAACAGATGTAAATACCACGCTTACAAGTACGAAAAACACGAAGAATTAGGAGATGATGGAGAGGACAAACACTGACAGAGGTTTTTTACAAAATATTTGCTTTACTGACGGATGCACTTTTACATTGAACAACGAACCCAATATTCAAAATTGCTGGTACTGCAGTAACGAAAACCAGAATCGATTTGTTGAGACAAGGGCTCAATATTCACAAAAAATTAATGCTTTGAACAACCTTGCTCGTGAAAATCAAGAGATTTGGTATCAAATGGATGGCTTCCCAGCAGACAGTACCAGAGCTGTGCGCGAATACTTGAACAACGCATTTAATAACGACATCATAGGCCCGAACTACGCAATATCTTGGCCAGTCAGGTCTCCGGATTTTTTGCCAAACAAATTTTTTCGTTGGGGACATTTAAAAACTAAGCTTTATAACAATAAAAAATATGAAAATTTAGACCAGCTAAGGAATGCTATTTTCGCTGAATGTGCCAGAATATCGATGTACCAACTAGCGAACGTAACAAATAAGTTATATAATCGTTTGGGCTATTGTCTGGCAGTTAATAGAGGAATATTTGCATAAATCCTGATATTTTTGTCATAACTTGATTTCTAAACGTAGACAATTTTTTTTATTGTCCTGCGTAACTGTTAGTGCATGTGTTGAAATTAGCTGTAAACTAAAATGAAACGCGAGGATTCTTTTTGAAATTCCCGTGTAAAATTGTTCAGTTTTGGCAATGACATTATAAATGAATGATCTAAATTGTCACTGATAAATCGATATGGTGTTTTTGTTATTGGTTTCTAGAGTACAGGGTGCATAATGAGATACTACGTTGCAGAAGTATTTAAGCAGTTTACTCTTTAGTGGTTGGTTGAAAAATGCTTAAATTTTCATTTTGGGTGGAACATATTGTGCTCTTCATTCAATTCTAATTGCATTTTTTTCTAAAATAATTAGAGGAGCCAATATTTGACTACTTCAAAATTTACATGGGATTTCCAATGTCCCGCTCGACGGAGCAATACCCGGTACGTATTATATTCTTTTTCAACTTTCGTTGTCACCGGATATTATTTCAACTTTAAATTTTTAAAGGGGAATACCTATATGTATGTTTTTCGGATTCTACAGACTATTTAACGTCGACATTTTTAACACAAATTTTGGTCATATTTTCTTTTAAATTAAATTTTAAATTTTTATCTCATCTAAGGTGCAATGATCATTCTAAAATCACTCCACAACTTTACTTAAAACTAAACTGTCTTAATTTTTTTTATTTGGTGAGCAGATCGAGGAATGACGCTTTTGTACTTTTTCAATGGATTGTAATAATGTTGAAAAAATTATTCGTTATCACCTACATTATCAAGTACTTTGCTAAGATGGGTATCATAGTTGCTAAATGTTAGCAAGTGGTAAAAGGTGCAAGAACTATTTATTTTTTATGCTTAACACAGCCAACGAATTATTCAGCTTTACGCTTGCGTCAAATTTGCCATTATAAAATTGTATTGGGATTGCACTGATGGAGCCCAAGCCATGTCTGGTAAATGCAATTGTTTGCAATCGCTTACGAAGACGGAATTCTCAGATATTATTTGGACACATTGCATGATTCATCGGGAAACTTTAGCGTCTAAGTCTCTAAGCCCTGGTCTAAATATTGTTTTGGAAGTAGTTATTAAAGTAGCTAACTACACAAAAACTAGGCCATTAAAATCAAGGATTTCTTCTGCACTTTGTATAAATATGGGAGATGAACATAATAAAATAATAAATCTGTATTGTTATATTTTTCATCCAGATGATTATCACGTGGTAAGGTCGTCAAGCATATCTACGAACTGAGAAGTAAAATAGAAGTATTTTTAAAGCAAAAATGTCATAAGCATTCAGCAGAATTCTGCGGCAAGTTATTTTTAATAAAGCATTCTTATTTGGTAGATATCTTTGAAACCCTAATACTCCTAATCTTCCACTCCAGGGAAAAAAATTGAATGTATTTGATTTAAGTAAAAGATTGAATCTTTTTGTAAAAAAAGCATTTATGGAAAAACAAGTTAAAAGAAAACTGTCTTAATATGTTTCCCACATTGTATAAAAGTATCCAGGATTTTTCACTAGAAGAGAATTTTCGACAATACTTTTTGCAGAAAATTATATTTTTTGTCCAATTGGAATTAATTTTGTTATACATTTGACAGTAAACCTAATGGCCTATCACTGGAAGAAGAAAAACAACAAATAAACGTTTTGTCCAGAACTTCATCGAAAATGGATTTTAGTACCAAATCTTTACCAAATTTCTGAATCAAACTTCCCAAGGACTTCTTAGTAATAAAAGCCAAAGCGATACGGATTTTATTACTTTTTCCCCATGTCCCACCTTTATAAAAAAATAAATTAAGTACATTTTTTGCTGTTGCTTCGTTAAAATCCAAATATCGAGATAATTTTCAACTAGAAAAAGAACTTAGAGTCGCCATTTCCAATGTAGAACCCATGATAACTTAACGCATGTAGCAGTTACGTTGTCTTTTAGTTAAGTAAATACACTTGAGGTCAAAATAATAATATACAGGGTGTTTAATGATAGGGGTGCTGGAATAAGTCAAAATGTTGTTATTACTTCATATAAAAAAATCACATCGCGTTTTCTTGGGTTATAGATCATCAAAGTAAGAATAAAAATATATTAATTTATTTGTAACTTTTAAACCGTTCCCACAGTAATATTGCTATTTTGTTCATTTACCATTTTGACAGAGGTAACACATTTTAAAATGTATACTTTTATTGCTACTATGTCTGCATTTTAAATGCGATTTTATGAAGAACAGATATTGGTTAAATAAAGTAATATCCATTTTGTAGGAAAAAAATAAAGAAATTAATCGGTCTAAGCAAAATGTAAAATTTGTCACCTCTGTCAAAAATACATACATGAAATGAAAAAGTCGTCTCCCACTGTATAATCCCGACTTCCCCCGAATCCCCATAAAAAGAAGCATAAGTATAAGGTAATTAATGTGCACAAATATTATTGATACTGCAGCAACGGTTTAAAAATTATAAATTTAATTTAAATATTATTTTTTTATTCTTACTTTAAAGGTAAATAACTAGATGTTCTCGTCAGCAAACAAAATGGTTTAATTAGCACATCTCTATATAGGAATTCAAGACACACGGAACAATACCTTAATTTCCGGTCAAACCATTCTAAAGCAACCAAACAAGGAATAATTAAAACATTATGCAAAAAAGCCAGTACAATATGCAGTGACCAAACAACTCTTAATACAGAATTGGGAAACATCAAGGCGGATCTGCTTCAGAATGGCTATGGCTGATTCTCAAAAATTGCCGACTTTAGCTTTTTCAAATCGGTATTTTTTTCTAACATATATATTTTTTGCTTAATCTTCATTTTATATCTTGTTTGATAAAAATATTATGATGGGCTCCAACTTTTTTGAGTTTAAAATAAATATAAATATATTATAATAATAATATAAAAAATTTATGAGGGAATGATGGTAAGGGAATGACGAATTGAAACAAAATCGGCCAAAGCTTGTAAACAAAACCTTACTTTCTTACGAACTGTGAATAGTACTTTATTACTACCAAAAACATATACAAATGTGCTATGATTATTAACAAAAATGTGCCTAAATTATCTTTTCTGTTAACCGTCCGCTATAGTAAATGTTGTCAAAGCCAATGTTGCCAACTTCAAAAAAAAATGCAGTGGAGCTTAATAAGCCTGTAAATTTTGCGCCAATTACACTGTTTTAGAACGGTGAGGAAATGATCGATTTCTTACGGACAAATTTTGAATTATACAAAGTGGGCCAAATTAAACTTGCACATTTTTAACTATTAATAACTTTTATTTGTTGCGCATATCCTTTCCATTTTTGGTGAGCTAATAGGTTGACATGTTTTCTCTACGTTTGCCAACTTTGGTCAAATAGATTTAGACAGGACTGGACTTACGGGACTTTTTCCTTATTGCAAAAGAAATCTGATTTAGCTACAATTAAGCTAATACGTTTTCCTGTAGAAAAATTATGGAAAATAACTTAGTAATACCGAATTTGTTAGCAATTTAAGGATTTAGGAATTATAATTATTTTTCATAATTAATGCTCCCCAAAAAGCATGTATTTCTCTCGATTTTTAAAAAGAACTTTTATTAAGTGTCCTTTGAAAATCAAAAATGTGAAGTTATCATGGTTACTGAGTTGAAAAAACAACCAAAACTTAACAGTAATACTAACCAAACCAAACTTAACAGTAAATTAGTTAAAAATAAACGTATTAGCCTAATATGAAGATAAATTATTTTTTTTGCAACGTAGTTTAATGCATCATTCTGGAAAAAATTCCATAAGTCCAGTCCTATTTAAATATATTCGACTATAATTGGCAAACCTGGAAAAAACATACCTACCTATTAGCCCCTCGAAGATAAAAAAGATGGGCGCAACAGATAAAAAATTATTAATAGTTAAAAAGTGTGCAAGTTTAATTTGGCCCACACTGTATTTTAAAATATTTTCAATCACATTTTTTAAACTTTAAACCCATGATGGTATAGTCAGTACTATCCTATATAAGTAAAAAATAAGGTAATAAAATACAAGTTAGGAATTTTACGATTTAAGTTAATGATTCTTTCCGAATTTAGCAGTTGGGACATAGTGAGGGAATAATTTTCAGGGTATTTTTTGTATATATCTTTTTGTTTATAATATAAAAAATAAATTTGTTTTATAAATTTGTACAACTAGTACAGTAGTATTTAAAAAAAATACTTTTCTTAATTGACGATTGTGGTTTGTAAAAATCCTTAAGGACATCAATTTCAAATCTTTTAAGAGTCATCATTATACCAAAAATCCATGAATAAAATCATTGTGAAAAGCACGACCACCTAGGCAAGTCAATTTTTCTCTCTTAACGATTCCATATATTAAAGATACATCAGAAAAGATTAAAAGAATAGCAAGAAAATACCGAATTAAAACGATTTTTAAGTCCGGAATAACACTTAGAAGCACCTTGACGAAAACCAAACCTGAAACATCTGACCAGGAGATACATTGTATCTACCAGGTATGTAGGGAGTCGTACATTGGTAAAATAAAATGCTCGTTAAGTGTAAGAATTTTGGAACATAAAAATCATACACAGAAAGGTCAAACATCCAATTTTGGAAACGCTGACCATGTTTGGTCTAACGAACGTAAAATTAAACGGTCCAAAGCACGGGTTGTTTACAGGGAACCTCATTTGAAAAAAGCGCAAATTTAAGAAAGTTGTCTTTATCGAAAACAACAAAAATATTTTCAACAAACCAAGTGTGGCAATACCCACTATTCGGAAACCATTTCTAAAGCGCTTCAATGCTGGCGTCCTAGGTAAACAGCCTCAGGCTTCATCGCACCCAGCTCTGTCATGGATAGATGCTTAACCAGAATATACATATAAACCTAGTAGCAGTAGAAATTACATATATAATACAAATATTAAACATATCTTCTTTGCTGCCTTATAAACCTAAACATAAAGCACGGGGGATAAACTGGCTAAGTCAAACTTTACAGATTTCAGTAAACACGTCTTTTAGGTTCGAAACCATTATTAAAAGCTGTTTACTATGGTATAAATTTAATTGTTTATTTCTCAGGACTTGCCACTTTAATGCCTGTATGAGTTTGTAGTAAGAAACACATCAACTTTTTCTATTAGGTCACGCTGTTATCTTATTTTGGTCAAAAATAGACTAAGCCAGTTTATTCCCTGTGCCCTTCAAACATGTTCACTTATCTGCCAGGAAATAAAGTCTTTCAAATAAGGTCTAAACTTTAAACATAAATATATGTGAAACCCAATGTTTCGGGTATTCCGTAACTAAATTTAAACTTTGCGAACGACTGTCACTTCCTTTGCTTAAGTTTAATGCCTCTATGTTGTGGTTGTTTCAAAATAGTTGTAAAATTTCCAAAAAGATACAAGAGATAGAGTCATTATTTCTACATGCAAAGAAATAATTTGCGTTGTGACATAAAGTTAAGAGACGAAATATAAAATGTGCGTCGCTAACTTTAAAATTATGCTTCGTATTATGACAAGAGTTAGCTAACTATACACTGTACAACTGTTGTTTCAACTAGAGATTTTCATAGAGTTGTGGTCAGGCCAAAGTTGTTATTAAGAGCTTAGTTAGCAAAATTTATTTTATTAAAATAATGTCATAACAAAATTTTGGCCTGGATGATTTTTTTATCAGATAAATTTAGTTTTGAAAACTGGACGATACGTAAAATTGGTTCTTTAAACTAAAAACGGTTCTTTAAAAAAGTACAAATTATCTTTACACGTTCAAAATACCATTATTTTTCAGTCAAAAATTCACGTGTGAAAATATCAGCATTTTCCAAAAAGTTGGTGGTCTTTTTGTTTGTTAAAATGTCCACTCTCTTATTGTGTTAAAAATATACATAATAATAATGGAAGATGTTCTTAAAAAATGCAAAAAAACTGGATTCGATTTTTTTAAAATCAATATTAGATCAGGGTCAATAATTTTTAAAAACAAAAAAATATAGTAGGATAAAATAAATTAAAAATAAAAGGAATGTAACAAAAATAAAGGAAAAAATAAATAACGTGCCGAGGTCGGAAAAAAAAAAGAATGGGTTTTTAAGGGTAAAACACAGTTTATATCGATTTCTGGCCAAATCCAAGTCATATGGAAATACATTTTTTAAGAATATTTACCCTGGTAATGTATATTTTTACACCTTTAGAAAAAACAGATTTTAACAAACAAAAAACCCACCGAATTTTTAAAAATGTCGATATTTTGACACGTGAAATTTTAATTGAAAATAAGGTTACTTTTTTAATATTGAGTCAAAATAATATGTAAAAATAAATATTTTTAATTTAAAAAATTACAGTACATTGGGGACATATAAATGTAAGTTTTTACCAAACTTTATGATATTTTTTGTAAAAAATTAAAAAAAACAAAACTTGGTTATGTATTTTTTTACAAAACTTTTAAGGTTATTAAACAAAGTTAAAATACAAAAGTTGTGGAACTTTTTATTACCCAAAACTTTGCCATTTAGGTTTTTGCATAGGACTTGAAGTTTTGCCGAAAATGGAGAAAAAACACTTTTTACCTTTAAACTCTTCCTTCCCCGTTTCGGACCTTAGATCGCCCGTAATTTATTTTCCCTTTAATTTTTGTTGTATTTCCTGCCCTTTACAATGGGTTTTATAATATAATTTTTTTGGTTTTAAAAATTATTTATCGGCCCTGGTTTACTAGAAGCCCCATTTAAAAGTAATTACTTATTAATTTTAATAAAATAAAATAGAAATTGGCAAACACAAAAAATTAATAAAAATGACAACACAAATACTTTTATTACATACGTTTATTATATAAACTAGTCAGGAATAAATCGTAGTTAATAAAATAAATACCGTTGTTATTTTATTGCAGTAAAAACAAACCTTTATAAACATAACCAAATATTTTATATCCAATTAATCCACCTACTTTTGCTTTTATAAAATATACCGATTAAATTTCTCCTAACAATTATTAACCAAGAAAAAATGTTCATCATTTGTCAGAAGGATATTAGGTCTTCTTACTAAATGTCTTTCTAAATGAAAACTTTCTTAAATTTATGATAGGCTCAGCAAAAAAAGGCTTTTTAGGGAAAAATGAAAAAGTAGATCAAATAACAAAATAAATTTTGCGTTTTAGGCAAAAAGATTTCTAAAAAGCCGACGTCGTCATTTTCATCCTGACACAACGAGCTTAAAATTTAATACTTTCAGATTAGAAAAAGTTATTTTATTTTTATGGTATTTTAATTTATAAACGACTTAAAGGATGTTTTATGTTTAAAAAGTAAATGTAAAAAATCTAATATTATTTAGGGGTATTAAGGTATTTAAAAAAGGTTACAATATTAGCAATATACCTTTAAAGAATTATAAAGTGTAGAGTTGAAATTACATCAAAAGTAAATTGACAAATTTTTCTGCGTTACATAACTTTTGAGGAGTAAATTTAGTGAAAAATGTTAGTAGACCTTTTTTGTAACGCATCAAATTTCTTTTAAAAATTTGTGATGGGTTTATTTAAATATTGATATTTGTAATAGTAACAAAAATTTAAACCTAAGAAACAAAATTGAATAAATAGTTCAATGTTCAAAACCCGATTTCATGAAAAAGCCGTATTTGAAGAGCTTTTTTGTAGGAAATTAAATTATTTTTAGTAAAATTTTTTAGAATAACAATTTGCGAAATTTGCATAAAAATATTGTTATCAAAAAACTGTTAGTTCTGGCTAGACTTCTTAATCAGTATATTAAGGGCTCTAACTTTCACAATATATTTTTTCTAAATTATTATAATCTAATGATATTTTTACAGTAGCGTTTAAAAAAATATTTTCTTTTTATTTGTCAGTCCAGTGTATATAAAGTAAATATTTTACATGCACGAAAAATAAATTATAAGAAATAACACATTTTGCAAGCAGAACGGAAATTGTAATAATGAAAAAACTTATGCTTAAATTTAAACTATTCTCCAAAGCACAACTTGCTTTGAGTCTTATATTCTTGTATGAGATTGTCTATGTCCCTCTTTGAATTTTAACCATTTTTTTTAGTTAAATATCTTTGTAATCTAACAAAATCACTGGTAAAACTAAAGTAATGCCTTTAGTATTAAATATTTAGTTTCACCCTACACAAAGGCTTTTGAATTATCGCCATACATATTACCTGTTATTTAGGGTTTTAAACAAATTTCAAGCACATATTTTTTAACTAACACAAAAATTGTTACATCCATTATCTGTTTATTTTCGTTAGAAAATTATACCTAATAAAATTATGTACCTTATTATTTACAGAACGGAAGTAGCCGTGTTAACTGTAATTTTTGTTCTGCATGACTTTGGGAACTATACAAAAAAAGTCAATTTTCCCTATTATACTTGTAGTGTATGATTTGTTTAAAATCATTAGTATGGAATTTTATACCACACCATAAAGCAAATTTTATAATCAAACCAGAACTAACACAAAAATTGTTACATCCCTAGTCTGTTGATTTTTGTAAAAAAATAATACGTAATAAAATCATGTACCATATTTTTCAGAACGTAAGTAGCCATGGTAACTGTATTTGTTTAACTGCATGACCTTGAGAACTATATCAAATAATAAAAACAAAATTTTCCCTATTAAACTTCAGATTACACAGCCACACAAATAAAATAAAGTTCAGGCTCTGAAGACAAAACAGGGTTTTTTATGTTTTGGTTAGTTTAAAAATTTGGTTATCTTAGGCCATTTTTGCCCCATTAGGTCATGGCCAAGGTCAAGTCAAGGTCAATCACAGCTCTAGGAAAAAAATGAAGGTCCGAAAGACTAGATTATGGTATCTTTATGTATTTGGAGTGGCTGAATCCGAATCTGTGGTCAGTTTGACTTCATGAGGTCTGGGGCAAAGTCATTTAAAAGTCAAAGCATCAAAATTTATTAAAAATAGACCACAATCGTGGTATCTTTATGTTTTTGGAGTAGCTGAATTTAAATCCAGAGTCAATTTGACCCCATCAGGTCATGGTCAAGGTTATTTTAGGGTCAGCAACCACAAAAACCTCAAGATATCTTTATTGTAGTCTATTTTCGATAACTTCTGATTTGACCTTGATCTCAACCTGATGGGATCAATTTGACCACGGATTCGGATTCAGCGACCCCAAAAACATAAAGATACTATGATTGTGGTCTGTTTGTTGATGATTTGACCTTGATATAACCTTGACTTCGACCTATGGGGTCAAGAGGTGAGAAGTCGATTTGACTTCGAATTCTAACATAAAGATACCAAGATTGTAGTTTATTTTCGATGAACTTTAATGATTTGACCTGGAAGTGACCTTGGCCATGACCTTATGGGATCAAATTGACCCCGAATTCGGACTCAGTGACTTTAAAAACATAAAAATACCGATTTGTCGTTTATTTTTAATTAATTTTAATGATTTTAGTTTAAAATGACTTTGACAGTGACCTGATGCGGTCAAACCGACCCCAGATTCGGATTAAGCGACCCCAAAACATTAAGGAACCATGGTCTTTTTTTAGAGCTGGATTTTTTTTATTTGTGTGGCTGTGTTACCCTAGTTCCTTTTATACAGGCTGTTACAAATTGGAGGAACACCATTAGGATCTCGGAAACGGTAAGAGATACTGGGTTGGTTTAATTGGGGCAAAGTTGCACATTTTTATGCTTAACAATATTTCGTTTTAAAAATTTAAAAATTTGCAGTTTTTCCAGAATTATCCGGCAAAACCAAAATTTTGCGAAACAGTTTTTATTGTTTTCTCGGTTTATTTGAAGAGATATTTTTAAACTAACGACACATTAACATTGACACTTTTTCTGTTCTATACAATTAAGTCACTAAATTTATAATCCGACGTTTCGTCTTTGAGCCACCATCATCAACTTCGTTTTTTAAATAGGTGGAATATTTGGTTTTAAACTTAATTAACTCGTAATTCAATTCTAAAACCAACGATATATCACACTTTACATTTATGCGACGTTTCGAACCGACAAACCATCATCATTCACCATTTCGCCATTACAACTAACAATTTTACCCTAAACGTTCGTGGAAATTTCCGTTTGCAGGTAAGTAGACATCCATTTTTTTATGACAGGCTACGATAAAGTTGATAGAGGCGTTTGATTAAATTAAATACCTTATATTAATACGTATAAGTGAATGTATGTAAATAACCTTAATTCTTGTAGCTTGTCAGTTAATTATTGAATTAATAAATTATTAAAAGGAATTAAAATAATTAGTAATAAAAATAATTGAAAACATACTTACCTTTAAATTTAAATTTCCAAAATCGTTTGAAATAAAAACGTAATTTCTAATGGAAAAAATAGTGGATGGTGGTTTTTTGTTCAAAACGTCGCATTAATGTAATATATATATATATATATATATATATATATATATATATATATATATATATATATATATATATATATTACAAAATATTTTACTCCCTTTAAAGACAGTTGTCTTTAAAGGGTGTGTGTATTTGCGTTTTATGGCACTGGATAAAACCAACTGGCCAGGTCTTTAAAGGGAGTAAAATATTTTGTATTGTACGCCAAGACAGTAGGGAATTTTTCCTTTTGGCTTTAATATATATATATATATATATATATATATATATATATATATATATATATATATATATATATCATATGTATATCGTTGTTTTAAGAAATAAAATACGAGTTTATTAAGTTTATAACCAAATATTTCGCCCATTTAAAAAAACAAAGTTGGTGATAGTGGCTCAAAGACAAAACGTCGGATTTTAAATTTATGGACATCATTTTATAGAACGGAAAAAGTGGCAATGTTAATGTGTCGCTAGTTTTAAAATATCTTCTCAAATTAACCAAGAAAACAATAAAAACTGTTTCGCAAAATTTCGATTTTTGCCGAATAATTCCGGAACGGCTGCAAATTTTTAATTTTTATGTTTTACCCATCTATTATTGATCTGTAATACCTTAGAAACGGAATATGTTATGGTAGCAATAATACCTGCAATCACACCTAGGGCATTATAAGCGGGCATTATGATAATGCCCGCTTATAATGCCCTAATGCGCTAATATGGAAATTTTATTGCTTATCCAATTTTATTTCTCCCACAATAAAGATCAAGTTTATACAAAAATGTATTAAAATAAAATCAATAACTTACCAGTTCCTGAAAATATGCCATTAAAACGGTTTCGGTTATTTGAAGAATTGCGTTCGCATCTTTCCAAATACCAAATATGCCATACTCTCGATCGTACTGTTTTCGGTCGGTTTTATGGCCTTTTCTCTTATATTTTGTGGAATTTCTTCCATTTTGAGCAAATCGTTAAATAAAAAATGCCAACTGACTAACTGATAGAA
Source organism: Listronotus bonariensis (assembly GCA_014170235.1). Classification (NCBI taxonomy): domain Eukaryota; kingdom Metazoa; phylum Arthropoda; class Insecta; order Coleoptera; family Curculionidae; genus Listronotus; species Listronotus bonariensis. The sequence continues at coordinate 58,534 of JACEGR010005882.1, forward strand.
ACATCAAAGTCAAACTTAACACCAGTCATTATCTACTTACGTATACAGGTACAGGTGCAACTTATTTTTATATTGCGAATAAATAATGTAATTAGTCATTGAAAAACTCTTTTTGGGTAAATCATAAAGCATTGTATGCACCACGGGCTTTACTGGACTATAATGCCCATCAGGTCGAAATCTATTTTGACCTTCAGGGCATTATAGTCCCAGTAACGCTCTTGATACATAAATAGCTATTAAGCGCAATATTGTTAAGCATAAAAATGCGCAACTTGGCCTCAATTTAACGAACCCTGTATCTCTTACCGCTTTCGAGATCCTAATGGTGTTCCTCGAATTTGTAACAGCCTGTATAAATGTATAATTTTTTAAAATAATTTGTAACGAATTTTATTCCACACCATAAAGCAAATTTTATTTTACAAAATTTTATAAATTATAATTTATAGCAGCAAGCATTTTAAAGTTTAAATTGGTTCACCAGGAAAATGTTGCGTTTTGCATTACAGAAAGTTGTTAATTTTATTACTTTGAAGTAAAATAGAGACATTTCTTGTTATCTTTTGGACCATACTTTAATTTTTTTACTTTTTACTTTTGTGTTGTAGCTTTTTATTTGCCCTTATGGCGGTGTGATAAATTAGAAAGTCGAACAATAGAAAAACTAGAAAGAGAAAAAGTTCACGGTCGCCCTAAGAAGAATAAAAAACTTTCCATCTCTTTAATGAAAGAATTTTTGTAGGTCACAAGAACTAAAGTATTAGATATCTGTAACACGACATCTTAATTTAAATGACCATTTTTGTTAAATAAAGTAACTAAAAAAATATTTTAGCTCGGTAAAGACGTATAAGTAATATCTAGTAAACAAAAAACGATTTTAAGATATTTTTAAGTCAATATTTTGACATAGACTCAACGTTCTCTAGATTTAAACATGTGAGATTTTTTAAAAGGTCGTTAAAGAAACGACAAAGGTAATTTGATTACATGTATCACTTTTATAATTGTTGTTTAAAAAGAATAAACGCTAGTTTCTGACAGAATTTTAACTTTTTGTATTTTTGCGATATAGTGACCGCCAGAAATGTAAAGTAAAAAAAAATGACAAAATTCTTGAACTTGGAGAAAAATATTATTTGGGAAAATTTAGGTCATATTTAAAAAGCAGAACTACCGAATAAAAAAATGGAAAAAAGTTACTTTTCTAACCTTTTCTTGTATAGATATTATACAGGGTGCTTCATTAGTGCGTCGGGCTTCTACAGCGCCTTAACTATGAAAGTAAGAGATTTTGTTTAAAGTGGTTTATGAATAAGAGATAAAAGTCTATTTTTGGAAAATATTTTGTTTATACACAGGTTACTCAAATTTGCCCTACTAGAATTTGATCATTTTTTTAAATGGAACACTCCAAATATTTTTACATATTTGGGAGTCGTTTATGTTTGTCTATACATGTGTACAATATTAGACTTATTAAATTATTAGTTTTTAAAAAATTAAATTTTCTTAAAAAAATATGAAAAAACATCGATAAAGGAAAAAATTTTCCCAAGTCGATGAAAAAGGTTACTGTCTCCAAAAAGAGTTAAATCTGATTGTAAAGGTAGTCCTTCTATAATTTTAAGCTAATTTTGACATACAGGGTGCTCAAAAATCGCCTCCCAATAGTTAAAAATTCAATCGTTTTTTCTCGGCTTTTTAAATAGAACACCCTATATATTATTATTTAGTTTAATAAAGCTTTAGTAAATAAACAATTTTGGTAATAGACTCAAAGTCTCTATCTGTCTTTTATTTTGTGTTACTTACTCATATCGCCCTTTAAAATTATTTTTAGGTAATAATTTAATTTATTTACTAAAAAAATCAAAAATACTCTAATAATAACCAACTAAAATAAATGTTTAAAATGCCTTTCGTTCTGCTCTAAGCATAAATTAACACGCCGTTCAAAGTTTCTTTCCACTTCACGCAGCATTTGCGGATAAACCTGACCAAATGCCTGCTTTATTCTATCTTGCATATTCATCACAGTTGTTGGTGGATCCTGATATACTTGCCCTTTAACATAACCCCAAAGAAAAAAGTCAAGCTTCGTCAGGTCCGGTGATCTGGGTGGTCACTGAATCGGCCCGTTTCTTCCAATCCACCTATTGCCAAAATTTTGATTCAAATGGTTTATAACATCCTGTGAAAAATGAGGTGGTGCTCCATCTTGTTGGAGCCACATTCTGTTTTGAATCTGTGGTGTGGGGGCAGATGAGCCAATAGCCTTGGTACTTCGTGCTGTAAAAACTCCAAATACATAGCGCCATTTAAATGACCTTCAAAGAAATGTGGGCCTATTATATATTCTCCAACAATTCCGCCCCAAACATTTACGGACCATTGATGTTGACGATCAATTTGTCTTATGATTCGTGGGTTTTCAGAATAATAATAATGAAAGTTATGTCTATTGACACAACCTCCATTATGAGATGTCGCTTCATCTGAAAACATAACGTAATTGAAAAATAATGGATCTTCTTGCAACTTGTTTCTTGCCCATTCGCAAAGGTTATTCGATCTAAATCTATCTCCGTTAATGGTAAGCGTGAAAGTTGTTCTTTTTTAAATTCGCTGCACTGACGTATCGCTTATTCCTGTTGTTTCCTCCAGTTGTCCTGAGGATTTTCAGTTACTGATAACAACACAAGCAATTCATTTTCCTCGTTAGTAGCGGATTTTGACCGAGTTTCTTTCTTATAGGAAACGCTTCCCGTCTTAACAAATCTTGCAAGAAGTCTCCTAAAACACTTTTCGTCAGGAGCTCTTCTCTCTGGGAAACGAGCCGCGTAATTCCTGCTAGCCAGAAAACAATTTTTTCACTTTCACCAAGTGCAAAAACCATATCAGCCTCTTATCTTTGCTAAACTCCATATTTATAATTACCAAAGAAAGTAAGTACAACAGCAAGCAAATAAATAATACTTGAAACTTTGAAACTGCCAAAGTTGTTTAAACAAAAATCTGTCTAAGCCAACTATGAACTTTTAGTAGGAGCAAAGGAAGATATTCTGCATATGAGCGTTTTATAAGGAAATCATTTGGAATATCTTAACAAGACATGTTATATTCACTTATAAAGTATAAAATATGGTGCCTTTAAACTTTAAATTATTATTATTTTTAAATTAATAATAATTGTAAAATCTTTTTACCTAAAATGATTTTAAAAGGGTGAATTTTAAATACGTTTAAGTAACACAAAATTAAAGACAGATAGAGACTTTGAGTCTATTACCAATATTATGTATTTACTAAGGCTTTATTAGACTAAATAATAATATACAGGGTGTTCCATTTAAAAAAACCGAGAAAAAAACCGATTGAATTTTTGACTATTGGTAGGCGATTTTGAGCACCCTATATGTCAAAATTAGCCTAAAATTATTCTTTACCAGATTTTATGCTTTTTAATAAAAACAAAATAAGTAAAAATAAAATTATTAAACAAATATTCGCTATGTATCCTAAGATACAATACCTGTTTAATACCTGTTAAAATAACATATTAAAATTAAACCAAACAGTTATTAAAATAGTAACTAAATCGGCACAAAAGGCTTAATTATTATTAAAAAAACCTAATAAATATTTTCACAAAAACAAAAAGATTTTTAAGATAATAGAAGGCAGACACTATACCAAACAATTCACTGTTTTAAACTAGAAAGGTATTGGGGGAGGTATCTTACCAACCAAAAAGAGGCCAACGAAATCATTCTTTTAAAGATGAGTTGTATATTTCAGACGTGACCAACGGAATGTTAAGGGTTGTTTAAATATCTTAAGACAAAAATGCATAAGAAGGCTACTTTCTTTTTTTATATATAATTGAAACCCGAAAATATGGCCCTAGTTAGTCTTTGTTTAATATCACTGTAATATAACAAAATTTTAATCAAAGTAACCCACTTTTAAAATTTATAGAAACAATCATTTACTCTATTGCATGTTTCGATTTTCGATTTTCTAGTTTCATAAAAGGTAAAACTTTTCCAAAGCGAAACCAGAAACTGTTCTTTTAAGTTAAAATTAAATTTTAAGCTTTAAATTTACGTTTGCCAACAGAAAGGCAAACATTGTGTTTCATAGCATATCTACTGAATGTCCAGGGATGGGATTTAGAAGAGGACAAATGGATAAAAAATTTACTTTATCGAGGAAAAGTTATTCTTGATAAAATTTTTTCTTGAAGAAAATATGATTTACGAAAAGAAAATTTATATTTTGTATACAAACTACCTCAATATTTTATTTTTAAGCAAAATGTCATTTAAAAATATTTTTAGAATAAAATTTAATTAATTAAAATAATATTACAAAAATTTTTTAAACTGAATTGGATTTGGAAAAAAGGGAGGGAAAAAGTAAATTATGAGAATTTGTTAGACTATTGTAAAATTTAAAATAATTTATTTTTTATAACACCAAATCCCGTTTATAAAATTTTTGATACCCCTGTGAAATAAATAAAGTAATACAAAGTGCTTTTTTAAATCCATATAAAAAAACTAAGGTTATTTATTTTTAAAGAAAATTTATGTTTTTTAGGTTCTAACGCACCACGTATACAAAATTAACATTTTCTCTTGGTAAATCATATCTTTTTTAAAAGTAAAAATTTATATTAAGAATAATATTTTCCCGAAAATCAAATATGTTTTCGATTTATCCTCTTGGAATGCCCATCCGTGGAAAGTTTGTATATATGAAGGTGTGCGATTTAGAAATTAGGTTTATTGTTTAGTCCGTGTATTGTATTGTTTCGTTGCCATAATAAAAGATAATGGTTTTCACATGGACCTTGTCATAAAGCGTTTTTCGAAATACAAGATATTTTTAGAAATATTTTATATATGAAATTGCCGTGCTCTGAATGACAAAGCGACAACAATAAAACGGGAAGATGGGTTCATTAAAATGCATACAATAAACTTGACGACATTGGTAGTTCTGTAAAGTTGATCGCTTAGCTATAGTGAGTTGTTTTGCTATTAATCCAGGTTTATTTAAAATTTGGCACTGTTTGTTAATCGCCCTGTAAAATTAGAAAACAATATAATTTAAGCATTTTTTTTAATTAAGGCTTTAAAATGAGTCAAACGAAATTTTTTTTTCGATGTAAATACATAATAGTACAAGACCCATGCGCATCAGACCTTCGTTATTTTGTAAAAACTGAAAGTTTGTCAGTGCATGCTCTAACATTAGAAGAAGAAATAAAAAAATAAATTTTAACTCATAGTGGTTTTGGCAGGTACTAGATACTAGGTACCAGAGGATATTAATTGAAACTTAACTTTTGTCATTTTGTAAATGCTGAATTTTAGATATGTTTCTTGGGAAAAAATATAGGGCAAAATACAAAAGGGAAAAATTTAAAACGAGTTTTTTCGTGTTTTTCTTGCTTTTTTAGGCACATTTTTGTCAAAAAGAGCTTTTTTAATTAAGATTTTTTCAATCAATACAAAATTTAATTTCCTACTAAACTATTTTGTTCACTACTATCTGAAAAAGTGCATATTTTTGACCTAACCTCAAAAACTGAAAAGGGGCTGTTCTCAGAAACGCACCTCCTTCAAATGGTAGCACTCAGTGGTTTATTAATAGATGGGGTCCATTGACCATATGAAATAATAAAACCCTTTAACGTTGTAGTTCCTTTTTAAAGTACATAATCAATAGCCTAATTATAAAAATGTATAATCAGTTTAATATTTTGCATAAAAAGATGTCATATGCATCATATTTAAAGCCCAGGAAATTTAACATCTTATAAAATGATTTTTATTGCTATTTTAAAAGAGTCTATCATTTTACCATAAGTGTATAAAAAGTAGTTGGAATAAAAATTGGATTTATCGCTAAAGATAGAGTTTTTTGGCTTAGTTCTTGTCTGGCATCTTGTTAAGATTTTATTTTATTGGATTAAAATAATTTTAACCAAGAGCTAATAAACTTTTGTTTATAGAGAAGGTTTCAACCTTTGTATTGTAAGTAACTTAATATTAAATATTTCATTATTTTATTTTTTTTTAAGTAATCAAAACTTTTATTATATTGTGTAAGGGCAGAATAGTTCTTCATAATATATACAAATTTTAATTTTCTTAAAATGTTAAATAAACTTCTTAATTTTTTTCTGGAGAAAAGCCAAACAATATTTTTTTAAATTTAATCTCCCAGGAAACAAATAAAGCATAAAATAAAAAAACAAAAGTATGGTAGGATGAAACCCACTAAAAAAGGTAAAAAATATAACAAAATTTATAGGAAAAAATCCACTCGATCTGTGGTCGGGTAGGGGAAGGAGGGGGTTAAAGTGTAAAATACGGTTTTTCTAGATTTTCGGTTAAACTACAAGTTTAATGAAAAAAGGTTAATTGCAAAGTTGTAGGCAATGTAAAGATGTACAACTTTGTATTTAGATTTTTTTGCATAACCTCACAATTTATGAGTAAAATTTAAAAAAACAAATTTTAGTTTTTTTAACTTTTACAAAAAAAAATATTTTAATACGAAATTTAGTAAAAACGTACCTTTACTTGTCCCAAATATACTGTGAGTATTTGGTTCTAAAATATTCATTTTTATACATTTTTTAACTTAATATTAAAAAAATACTCTCTTTTCAATAGAAAATTCACGTGTTAAAATATTGGCATTTTTTAAAAGTTAATATGTTGTTTCGTTCGTTAAATGCTTTACTTTCCATTGGTGTAAAACTATACATTACAATGGTAAATGTTCTCAGAAAACGCAAAAATTTGGATTCGTTCTTTTTTTTTTTTCATTATTAGACGTCGATAATTTTTGAAACAAAAGAAAAATATAGAAGGATAAAACTAATTAAAAAATATAGAGTAAATAAAAAAAAATTACAGACAATCTGGGGTTGGAAAGTGGGGTGAGTTTTTAAGGGTAAAAACGGTTTTTATCGATTTCCGACAAAATAACTAGTCCTGTGAAAATTTAATTTTCTGTTAAAATTGACCTTGGTTGTGTATACTTTTTTAACACCTTCGGAAAGTAGAGATTTTAACGAACAAAAAGCTTACCGACTTTTTTGAAAATGCCGACATTTTGACACGTGATTGAAAATAAGGGTACTTTTTCAATATTAAGTCAAAAATGTATAAAAATAAATATTTTAAAACCAAATCGGTACAGTACAGTATATTTGGGATAAATAAAGGTACGTTCCTATTATATTTTGTAAAAATATTTGTTTTTGTAAAAGATAAAAATAAAAACCGAAAACATGTTTTTTTTAATTTTAACATAAATTGTGAGGTTATGTAAAAAAGCTACAAAGTATACAAAAGTTGTACATCTTTAAAATTTAATGCAACATCATCTAACTCAAGAAAAATGAAACAGTAAACTTTTTTTAATGGAACACCCTGTATGTTATGTCACCGTTAAAAAGGTCTTTTTAAAAGCTTTACAAAAATATCACTTTTGATATATATCTATCTTTTACAGTTTCGGAAATATGGCCATTTAAATCTGGGTATAATTTCCATTACATCTACAGTCTCACCTTAATGCCGTAGGTACATAGGTATAATAGAAATTATATACAGGTTCAGATAAATAATATAACACATAGGCAATGTGAAGAAAAGAGTCAATCTAACTAAATACCAGCATGTAAACAGACGTGAACCATAGTGCTTGTTTTGTTATTCTATTGCCTGCCGATGAACCAAAACGCATTGCTCATATTGTATACTATTTTTCACATTTAAGTTGTCATATTTTGAAAACTATTAAAGATAGATACAATAAATATGGTATAGTTGTTAAGCTTTTTAAAGTCCTTTTAATGGTGACCTATTATACAGGGTGTTCCTTTTTTAAAAAAGTTTACCCCGCATTTTTTAAGTTTTTGACCCATGTGTTTATTTTTTATGCTCCAAAGATAATGGATAAAAAAACTTTTATACAGGACCTTTTTTTCTATGCTTCTTGCTTATAGTTAAAAATGGAAGGCAAAATATAAATAAAAACCCTGTACACTTTTTTCTTACGACCACAAATTATTTATAAGCCTGATAACTTTTAAATTACAATATGATAGCGATGACAGCTCTACAGTGCATTTCTTTAAAATCTCCCCTTCCCTTTTATTTTTGAACGGAAAAATTTAAAAAAAGAAAACTTTGGGATATAAAATTATTGCATAAATACTATATTTTAGAGTAAAATTGACAAATGAAAATTACAAATTGGCAGCTGGGCGCCTTCTTGGAAAAAAATTAGGTGAAAAGGGAGGTCTTGTGGCACATGATCTTAAAGCTCCCGATAAGTACTTTATAACCGCAAAATATAAAGTCAATATCATCACCTATTACAAAATGACGTTATTTTACAAATTACCTAAATACCCCATTTGGATGGTCATATTTCCAAAATATTAAAGTTAAATGTACCTCTATTTGATGTTTTCTTAGAGCTTTTTAAAAGATCATTCAATGGTGATACTTGTTATAATACATAGGGTAGAAAAAATTTAAATATTTTTTATTACTTTTTCATTTCATTTCATATTACCATTAAAAAGATAGTTTATGCTACATTTAGTACATCTAACTTTATTAGTTTTGGAAATATGGCTATCCAAATCATTTGGGTAATTTTAAAAATACCGCCATTTTGTATTAGGTATAGTTATTGACTTTATATTCCAGGGTTATAAACTACTCGTCAGGAGCTTTAAAATGATGTGCGACAAGACCCCCTTTCTATTATTTTTTTTTTGAAGACGGCGGCCAGCCGCCATCTTGAAATCTTCATCTGTCAATTTAACTCTAAAATAAAGTAATCATGAATTAATTTGATATTCCAAAATTCTACTGTTTTAAATTGATCCGTTTAAAAAATAAAAGGGGTAGGGACATTAACGAAACGCACTGTATATTATACTTTGCAACAC
>JACEGR010005883.1:0-67519 GCA_014170235.1 Listronotus bonariensis
ATGGCAGGCTGAAAGACGCGATACTCGCTCTAAACTCTTTAGCCCCGTAACAGATGAGGCGTACGAACGCCTTACGCGTTACATAACTTTCAATGCAACAGCCGTAGGGCATTCGTACGTTTCATCTGTAAACGGGATCAGTTGTCGTTGTTAATTTCACAAAGTGACGTATCTCAAAAAGTAATTTCAAAATAATATTTAAAAATGACAAACGACAGTTTGTAAAATTAACGACGAATTATTTTAACTTTGGGCTATTTTTATAAAGGTATGGATACAAAATAAATAAATTATCAAATTTAAATTAATTTAAAAAACTCATACCAAACTATTTACGTACGCCTATGTTACATAGTTAATAAACATTTTTGCTTCTCCAATTGAGTTTGGCAAGACTATACTTAACTTGAATTGATGTTTTTTTTTAATTTTCAAACCAAGTAAATACGAGTACCTATATCCTGCGATCCACTTTTACATAGTATAAATTGTGTAATCAGAGCCGTACGCAGCGGGGCATTTTCACGCCCTCCCCCTTTCACAAGTTTCATGAAATGGTTTGTCCTGCGGAAGTGGCGGTTATGTGAAGCCCTATTTTTGGTAGATAGAGCAATATTCGTCTCGTGTATAATTAAAATTATTTTATTTTGTTAAAGTTGGTTGTGTACGTCTCTGTGGGCTGTTTTTAGGCGAAGACCTTTTTTTTGCTCTTTAATTTCTTTATTCGTCAAATGAATGTTTTAATTCTGGTCCCCCAAAATCCTTTTCTGCGTACGGCTCTGTGTGTAATGACGTTTTACAATGTCTACTTAAGTTCGCATCACATGGAAAAACTTTTTGTTTCATAATTGTACGAAAAAAAAACGTTAAAAAAATATAAAAGGTTTTGCATGGTCTTAAACCTAAAATGTAATCATCAGATTTTTTTAGTGTTATACGAGATATCTCAGAAAATTTAAATTTTTCCTTCGACGAAAAAATATTTAGGCCGTATTTAGATCAATAAATATTTACGTTGTGCGATGTATTTCACGCAAATTTGCTCAATGTAATATTGTACGTATGTAAAAATTTTGACGAACAGAAGTATATTTGCGTCAAACGTAACTGGATGGACGCGGCTTTATATACCAAAATCCTAAGTTACTTTTTGATATTATAATTTTATTCTATTCTCGAATCTGACTTCACAGTGTCGAATGCCTGATCAACGAAATGTTGCTCAAAAACTGGTTTTTAATGCGAGAATCTATCAATGTCTAACGTGACACAAGTATTCGTGATTCGAAAATCCTCGGCCCGGCCTGACAAGATAATCTGACAAAGATTAGACGTAAACCAATAGCTTTGTTCGCGGATCTAGTAATGAACTAATTCTAAACCAGAACCGAACTGGTTTAGAATTGTGTTTAAGCGCATGTCTAGTTATTTATTAGTTCGGAATTTTTATTTACCGCAAACGATTTTCTATACAGCTGAGGATGTATTCTAACCTAGCCTTTTGGTTAGGATTTTTCATGGTTAAATTGGATACTACAGAAAAAAAATTAAATTCAAACAAAAAGATAAATTGTTATATTGTCGAAAGCCACTCGAGGTCTCTCTGTCTATATTTTTAATTAAATCTTTATTTTATTGCATACATACAATCCTACGGAATAAAAATCAAAAATCTTTTGTTTATATACGCTCAGTCACAAAATATATAAAAAATATTCAACAGGTATATTAACCCGCATAAAAAGTGGCAGAAACAAATAAACTGTAATACAACGGGTTATTTCTGTACCACAAAAACAGAAAACAGCTGACCATGTCGACAATGCGCATGAAATTCCGAACTGAAATTTTAGTTCCAATAAAAATCCCAGGACTGCTAATCATGTTACGAACCGGTAACGAACTGATTCCATTGTAACCCGCGAACACAGAACTGTTACTAAAAATTCATGATTTTACTAACCGCGAACGCTGCTATGTTCACTGCATGTGCATAGTCCGAGAAGCGGTTCAAGAGCGCTCGCACTAATGATATACCAATTAAATTCAAATAAAGATATTAATTTTAATTGTGTGTAAAAGCATGTATTAGGTAAAATAAAAGACTTTCATAAACTCTATATACAGGGTGTTTTCTAACTGGAAGAAAATTTAGGACTATCCTAATCGATTTTTATGTAAAAAAGTTTTTGTAAATATGGGTCCTCAAATTTTTCGTTTTCATGACACAGGATGTTAACGTTTTCAATAAACCTTAAATTTTAGTAAAATTTATAAGACTAAGAATAAACGTTATTTAAATAAGCATTTTCTGTTGTTATTACAGAATTGCTAATAAAAAGTAATAACACCTAATGTTTGAAGGACAAAAATGTCCCAGTGTTTCTTGGATGGTCTAGAATTATGCAGTTTGGCGGATTTTTTTTCTGGAAAACCAAGCAAGCTACTTAAAAATATGACAACACAAAAAAAGGTTTCATTTGTAGGTGCTTTATCCGGAAAAATTATAAAAGTAGCAAAAAGTCAGTGGCATACATTTTTTGTTAATAATATTAGCAAAGATGCGTCCCACGCCGCCACTGGTCTCACAAATTAAAATAAGTATAGGGCTAAATAAACTTTCTGTTATACCAAATACCACAGTCAAATTTTATGAAAATAGACAAGGCACACCTAATTTATTATTAAAAACCCGATTTACTTTATATTAAAAATTTTTGCTTAGGAGTAAAGTACCTGTATTTTTGCTACTATCAAAACTTATTATACAGAAAAGATGTTGGGAATTAAAAATTACTTTTAAATAGGCAATTTTGTTTATTTACAAAAAAAGAACTGTTTTTTTCTGCGATAATGGTAAAAATTAAGGTTTCATATTTAGTGCACAAAATTATATGATTATAAATGTCCAGTTTCAAACAAACTTTTTAAATTTATTGTTATTAAAAAGAAGAGAAACCTAAATTTTCTCAATTTTCGCAGAAAAAAATATTTTTTTTTGGAAATAAACAAAATTACATATTTAAAAGTAGTGTTTAATTTTAAACATTTTTCTTTATAACAATTTGCGATATTAGCAAAAATAAAAGTACTTTACTCCTATCAAAAATTAAATTTTTGGTCAAGTTTCTTAGATGACTGACACAATTTGATATTTAATGATTGTATTTTAGGTTTTCGATCATGCAGATCTTTTTATAAAAAACAACAGTAATTATTAACAAACCGGACGCCTCGCCGATTTTAATTAAATTTGGTATACAGAGGTTTTTGGGGGCGCTGATTAGGAAACTAAACCAATTTTTATTCGGACTCGTTTCGTTCTCGAGACATACATCATTAGACTGGATAACCAAACCTAACATGAATTTACTATTTTCCCCCTTCCTCTTGCACTCGATTCTTGATTAAAAGGTAAATTGGTACTGGTTGAAACTCAAAGATAAAGTACCAATCTAGCAAAGAAACTTAAGAATTAAGTGCAAAAAGAAGGGAAAATACTGAATTTAGGTTAGTTTTGGTTATCAAGTCTGATTATGAATATCTCGAGAACAAAACGAGTCCAACTTAAAATTCTTTCAGATTCGTAATCAGCGCCCCAAAACAACCCCGTATACCAAATTTCGTTAAAATCGGCAAGACGTCCGGTTTGTAAATAATTACCAGAACTTTTTTGTAATAATAAAAATAAAAAGTTTTTCATATGACGCCAACTTACGTAGACATGCTGTATGTACAGGATGTCCGGATTTCGTTGCAATTGCAGGGTATCTCGGTTATTATTAGAGATAAAGACTTGCGGTTTTCGCGAACTGTTGCTACTTTTTGATGAAACGAAAGATGACATTACCATTTTTCATGACCTTCTTAGTTTTTGACATACAGGGCGACTTTCATTTTTTTCCATTTTTGGATCCCCCTCGGGTGTATCCAAAGAATAAAGTTAACTCTAAATTCATATTTTATTAACATTTTACAGCAATATCTGAGTATTAACTTTTTTATCTCGCCCAGTATTACTATTCGCCCCCCAGTTCTTTGGGTGTATTCACGTCTTAATTAATTAAATACTAAATATTTTAAATTAGCTTTACTACATTAGCGTGAAAATTAATATGCTATCGTTATAATAATAGTAGAGTTTTGGTACTAAATCATGTTAACGTGCTTTTTAATTTAGAAAAAAATACAAAAAGAGTAATCAGTTGCGTTAAGAAAAATGGTTAATACTGTATCAAAACATTTAGGAGCCTTTAACAAATGTTTCTGATATAAACATATTTAATAATTACACTTGTCATGGGAAAAACCTGTAGTAATCAAATTTTGTGCCATTTATAAAAAGATGTTTTGACAAACCTTTTTGCAAACCAACATTATATTCATGTACCCATACAAGTTGTTCTCGGGCTTATCCTTTACATCATCTTCTGTTTTAAGGTTTGATAATAATAAATGATATGGATCAATTAAATATCGTTCGAATTTATCGAGAATCATCTTGATAATGATGTTGTGTTACTTAATTAAATCTTTTTTTTAATAATATCGGCTTTCCCTAACTCTTCAATAATACTCATAATCTCATTTTTGGTGGTTATTAATACCAACTTTCTTGCTAGCCATTAACAATATTAATCTATTTACAAGTTCATTTGGACTTTTCGGTAAATTTAATTAGTTTTATTATTGTAAAATATCTTATGTTTAGTATCAATTGGTAAACTATAAACCTGAGAATTTTGTACTCTTGTAAATCGCAACTGTTTATCGCGTTCTTTTGTTTTCATACACGCTTCTCCTTTATACGTTCGAATAATGGTTTAATCGTCAACATGTACTTGACACCTTTGTGTCCTGCATATTACCCGTTTTCATCCAAATTTTTCTTGCTAGCATTCATTAGCAAAACCAATTTTGCAAATGCTTGCTCGTCTAATGCTGTAAGTTTGTTTTTTAACGAATTGGTATATTGAATATAAGTTCATATAGACCGGGAGTTCCGGTAAATCTTTCTTCTTTAACATAAATATCTGGACCTTTAAATTCAAGCCGAGTATCCCCAAAAGTTAGATGATCGGTAGTCATATTATTATGTTTTATATAGTTTCGATCGTACTCGTTTTTCGTATCTTTTATAAAGCTTCCCACATATTCTCAAGGTAGCGGATTATACTGATCTAGATATTCCCCAAAGGATTCTTTTTAAATGCTATCAATCTGAATAGGATTGAATTGTGGGTCTACTATAAAGTCATCATCAACAAAGTAACTTTTTCAGGATGGAGCTCATTGCTAGTTCTGTTTCCTCAGTTTCGTTATATTCTATCTTTTTATCATCTTTCGGCGACTCACCATCACTATTCATATACTTTTCTTCTTATGCAGCTAGATCGTCTTGTTTTTGATGGGACTGGCAAAGTTGAGAGAAGTTCGTGCTTTCTTTATTACCGTATGAGAAAAAATTTTGCTTTGACGTCATTTTAAGGACATTGGTGAAAATAATTGTTTACCAGATTGAGTGTTTTGTATTAATTTGGATATTATTTTTGTCAAAGGTTTATACGTAATTTCCAATGTAACATTCTCATACCGGCCAGCTTTTATGAATCATATAATTTTTCAAATTCCGCAAATTTTTATCAAGAAGTTGAAGAATATTGGGATGTTCTTGTATACTCCGTCTATCTTCTGAGCGCTGCTTATCATTTGTGTCGAACTCTACCTCACCATTTTTACGTTGCTGCTTCTTTAAATCCTGGTATTTTTGTCAAATACTTTTGGTAGCTTCTGCTATTTTTACGCTTTACTTTTATTTGAAGGAGGTGCCAGTTAAAAGTATAATTTTTAAAATTATAAGTAAGTTTTAAACCAGCGGCTGTTAACAAAATTGTAGGAAATGCATGTGCAATGATAAGATGCCGCCTGCACCTCCATTACCCGAGGAAGTCCGTAAGATTGCTGTTTGCAATTTAGCCAAAATTAATTTCCTTGTAATAGTACCAAAATTTCTGAAGAACTTGATATTAAAGCCCGAACAGTTGGAAATATTCTGAAACGAAACAAATACCATTGCTATAAGTTGCAATCTAGTAAAGAGGTTTTTCCTGGAGACTATGAAAAACGTATGGTGTTTTGTGAGGATATGATGGACACGGCCAACGCAATGACACATTTGTCAAAAATTATATCTTTACTGATGAATCCTCCTTTTTGTGTGCATGGTCATCACAGCCCCTCTATTGCTGAAGGTTACTCGATAGAAAACAAGCACAACGGTTTCCTTCTCAGAACACAATACCCTTAAAAGGTTAACGTGTAGGATGGCATTTTGAGCGATAATATCATTGGCCCTCTTTTTATTAAGGAAAATTTAAATGCCAACAAATACTTGAATCTTTTAAGAAATTAGGTTATTTCAGCTGTTCAAGCTCTCAATGTCAATTTTAAAGAAATTTGGTATCAACAAGATGCTTGTCCGGCTCATATCGCCAGGGAAGTTCAACAATTTTTGCCACGTCTCCAAATTGTATAATCAGCGAAAGAGGTACCATTAAATGGCCTCCCAGATCATCGGATCTGATACCAAATGATTTTTTCTTTCGGGAAATGTTAAGCAACAAATGTATAGGCATCGTCATGAACGTGCAAATGACTTAGATGAACTCCGCCAAAAACTTAGTCGGGTTCTTATAGGCATACCATCTGAAATACTTGAAAACACAAGAACCAAATTTTATAACAGATTGTGATATTGTCTTGCACTAAATGGTGGTCTCTTTGAGAACCTTATAAACTAAGTTTTGAAAAAGCTTTTAAGTTTTTATAAGAAATTTAGTTAATTTTTTTTTAGAATAATATTTTGGTTTGTAGAATTTGTTGTTTTTTTTTTCAGAACTGCTTTTTATTTTTTTAGTTTTGTTTAGCCCTATACGGCAAAAAAATAATGCTCTTAAAAATAGCAGTATTTAAATGCATTTAAAGCAATAAATTTATTAAATACCAAAATATTTATTCTTCAGGCCCACTCTTTCGTGCCGTAGCGGGAGACAAAAGCCAGACTGGCGCATCTGCGGAGCGAAGCTGTCGAGTACAGGGTTGCCGACTTGGTAGTTTTAGGCCTAAATTTCGTTTTTTTATCTTTGGACAATCCACGAAGGCTAAAAGCCTAAATACTAACGTACCGTGGGTGTCTTAAGCGAGGTAAGAAGGCGTTTGTTGACACGGGACTTAAATACTTGCAGTAAGTTCCAGGTAACTAGGCGACAAAATTTAATATAGTGCACTGTCTTTTGGTTCCTATTGGGGAACTACATCTAAAAACGGCGAAAACGAAAAGTTGATAAGAAAGGCACTAAAATTCGTATCCCACAAATCACACTTACCAATATTGTTCTAGCTTCTGGCATGAGGGCCCCCTTTGCTGCGTGGTGCTTGATTTAAAGAACACTTTTTGGCACTTAATTGTCTATAATACGGAAAATAGTTTTTAGACTTAGCAATTACAACAGTAGGATGTTTATGTATTTTTAAGTTTTATAACTCATTCTGTGCTCAAAAACTTTTTTAACCAGCTGAAATTTCTAGTTTGGGGCTGGAAAAATGACTCTTAGAGGCCGAAAAATCGTTTCAGATGTAGCAATCACAATGACGATATTTTCATGTAATTTTAAATTAGGTAAATAACAATGACAATATCACGATTGGGGCACCAAAACCGAGATTTTCCGGCTCCTAAGAGGACATTTCCTCAGCCCTAAACTAAAAATTTTACCTGGCAAAAAACTTTTTGAGCACAGAATGGGTTCCAACACTAAAAATACATAAACATCTCACTGTTGTGATTGCTAAGTCTAAAAACTATTTTCCGGCCCCAAGGGGTCATTTTCTCGGTCTCAAACTGAGAATTTCAATAGGCCATAAACTTTTCGCGCATACTGTAAGGTCCAGAACTCAAATGTACATAATATTACTCCTAAGGGGTAATTTTTCCGTTCAAAACAGCAACTTTGAGTTAGCCGTAGACCTGTCGAGCACAAATCCGGAAACCATATTTTAAGGCTATAGAGGCCTCTAGGGCCAAATCCAATTTCATATACCAAAATGGTGACCGAGTTTTGTGGGTCCGTAGATGGCTTTGGTATGCTCTTCTAATCCAGAATTGTTACATTTAAAACGCTACGCCACATTATTCTAAAAGTTTATGAGAGTTGTGCTACACAAATTAACATGACTTTTTAAATAATTTATTGTCTGGTTACTGAGACCCCTCAACACACTTTCTATAAAAGAAAGATATTTTTATTGCAAATAAAAAAAAGTATGTGTGACTTTGTAATTTTTCTGAGCATCGGCTACACCACGTTAACATATTATTCTGTCCGATCACAAAAGTCAAGCGACGTCGGGCAAAACTGAGGTTGTTTCAGGTTAAGTCCCGCCGCAAATTAAACCCAGCCCACGCACAGCACATGCGTAGCCCACGCTCAACCCATCCTTCCCACGTCCACGTTTTTGATCAGTTTTTTGAACCCAATTCGGGATCAACCATATTTCAGATTTTTAAAACAAACCCATGCTGCACAAGACCCACGAAATCTGTGCGGCGATCACAAACCTATCCACGCGTGGCTGGCAGCAGAATGGGCTAGCTGTGGGCTGGGTCCAATATGCGCCACTCTATTTAAAAGCATGTTTTACAAAGTTATGCACGCGTTGGCTGCGCGTGTGCTTTGCGTGGGCTGGGTTTAATTTGCGGCGGGCCTAATGGGGGTCGATGGATGGCTGCAGGTGGTCGCTCGTTCTTCTTCTGGCGGTTTTGGCTGGTTGTATTCAACGGTGCTGGCGGTGTCTGTGTTGATTGACATCTTGGGCGAATGACTGGGAGTCCGCCCATTTGGATTGTTGACTTCTCGGGTGTGGTCTTGTCTGGTTCGGATTAGTTGTCGGATTCGTCCAAATTGCTACTGTCACTTTCGTTTTCTTGGCGGTTATTAAAGGGCCTTAGGTCGTCCAAGTGTCACTTAACATAGATATTTCAATTAAAATAAATAAAAAACACTTTCTATATGTGTGCTATCACTTTATTTCACCAAAAATTATTACACAAGTATTTGCAAACATTTGTTATTATATGTATCATTAATTTAAATTATGCACATGCTAATTTATATAATATTTTTTGGTTGTATTAATTGCACCAGTGCTATAAAAAAGTAGTGATATAAAATAATTTGCTGCGGTAAATTTGATTTTTCTATTTATCAATTTATTAGCAAAATTTTCGAGTTCTTTATACTCTGGTGAAGATGAAGGAAATTTTGCTTGAATATTGTAACAAGTCACTATAATTCTCTCAGCAGATCTTATGGTTAAATCGCAGCAAAACATCATGCAAAATAGGCTGATCTAAAACAAAAACCTAAAATGTGGGACAAATAGAATTATTTTCTTACTGTTGTCATAATACACTGAATGTAATCTGCGTCTTTGGGTAGTTCAAAGAATAACTCCCACTTTATGTTATTTACCAAGACACTCTTCCCTGACGCGTTTCTCCTGCCTCACAGGAATTCATTAAAGGGTTATATCCACTTTCTATTTTTTTAAAAATAATTTTTGGTGTTGAAAGAGGACAAATGGATCAGAAGTTTTTGAATTTTAAAGCACATTTTCGGGAAAACTGGTCGTATGGTCCAAAACTAATAAATACCATATTTTACTATAGTTGGTGTTATACAGGGCGAGTTATAACTAAATGTATAATAAATGCCAAGGATCTAACTACTTTTATTTTTAAAAAACAAACATTGTATAAGTAAATCTTGTACAGAATTGATTTTTATGTCAAAATTTTAAGTGAAAGCATGAAAGTGTAGTAAAGAAAATGGATTTGTCATTTTTTGCATTACGCATTACAATCTTATTTAGGTTGGGCAAAAGAGGGGTTTTCAGAATTCAAAAGAAAACGTATAAATTTTAAATATATATATTTTCTTAATTCGCTGCCTTATGCAAAGTATTTTAAAAGCTCTTAATGCATAGTGAAAAAAATTAACAAAAATATGTTTTCTACTTTAATTCCTTTACCTTACATTTTAACATAAAATTTAATTCTCTAAAACATTTACTTATACAATTTTGTCCTATTTTTAAGAATAAAGGTACTTTACTCTAGGTTATTTTTCATATTTTTAGTTATTGGGGTAAAATTTTAAATTAACCAGTTTTGGACCATGCGACCAGTGGTTCCAAAAGAACGTTTACAAATTCCAAAATTTTTGGTCCATTTGTCCCCTTGTAACACCTATTCTGGGACACAGTGTATATTCAAGTATATTTTCTGAATATTAAAAAGGAATCCGTCAAACTATTTCGAAGATATGCGCGTATTTATATTTTTTCTTTAACTAAGTGTATAGCTTTCTTAAAATTTTAAAAGCGTTGGTGTCAAAACGGCATTTTCAAAGTAGGTAAGATAAAATTCTCCGAGGAAGCTGGACCAATCGGTTTATAATTTATACACAATCTTCTTAGATACTTTGGTCAGGTAATAGTCGAAGAAATAAGCCATTTTAAAGTGTAAATTTTAAAGAAAAACCGTTTTTTTCTTTGATAAGCTTACACATTGTCAAAAATTTAAATTTTGACTCTACTTTCGACCATTACCTGTATTCATCCATCCTAAAATAACATTTTAAAAGTTTTTGGCTTTTAAATGATTTGGACTTAGGATATCTTGCTTATCACAAACACCTTCCAGGAGATCAGCTACAAGAGCATGGAAATTCAATTAGTACAGGAAATAAAAAATAAATTGCAAAATTCTCTAGGAGTTATTTTTTTCACAAATAAGTTCAGTAGGACGTAATGAATCTAAAAATACAAAATACTAACAAATATGGCGACCGAAAGTGTCGCCATTTTGCGAAAAACCGTTTGGGCCTGTATCTCCGTAACCGTGCGCTTGAGGCCCATAATTATAAGAACCTTTATTATAGATAATTAAATTTTCTATTTTTTTTTGTATAACTTACCGTTTACGATTCATACGTATATTACTGTTTGTTTATTGACTTTTTACCGATATCTCTTCTAATAATTGTTTAAATAATAAATTGCTTAAAACCAAAATTTTAAATCGATTATTTTTCTACAACTTTTAAATAAAACTTTTTTCTAAAATTAATATTTTTAAAGTTACAATGCACTTTAAGTTGTACTACCGAGTACAAAATTAATAAAAATGAAGTATGCATAACGTAATTCGAGAATAGAAACCATAGTAATACCTGGCCAGATGTTGAATAACGGGTTCACGGCCAGCTGGCGTTAATTTTACAGTCACAAAATTTTTGAAATTAACGCGTAATAACTTTGAAAATACTAATTTAGATTTTTTTTTTTTAGGTGAACGTTAAAAAATTTATCCATTTAAAAGTTTAGGTATTAGGAATTTATTATTTAAACAAATATTTGAAAATATATTGGTAAAAAGTTAATAAACAAACAGTAATAATCTCGTGAATCGTGAACGGTAAGCGATATGACTTTTTTAAACAAATAAGATTGGAATTTTAATTGTCTATAATAAAGGTCTTTATAATTATCGGCCTCAAGTGCACGGTTACGGAGATATAGGCCCAAACAGTTTTTCGCAAAATGGCGGCACTTTGGGTCGCCATATTTGTAAGTATTTTGTGTTTTTAGATTCATTATGTCCTTCTGCACCTAATTGTAAAAAATACCTCCTGGAGAATTATGCATTATGGACAAGAGTAACTCGCTCCCCAGGCGCGCTTGTGGCGGCTTCGGTTGTATCGGCAAGCGTCGATCTCCGGAGTTAAGCAGTGGAATGCGCGCCCATTATTTGGATGGGTGACCGGCACCAGCGGTGTTTTGGGCAACGGCACACGGTGTTCTGCTCGGGGATGCGGACCGAGCAACAACCATCCAAGTTATGGAATGAATGGTGTGTGAATGGGAAGGAGTAGGGGTCAAGGTACAATAAGCCTTCAGGCTGCAGTGCATCACCTAGGGGGGCGGTCGTCGGACCTGGGTGGGATGACCCCGAAAGGGTGAAAAAAACTCGCTCCCCATTGCCTGTACTAAATATTTTTGAGAATGAACCGCGTAATGTTAAAATACATTTAATTTTTTATATTCACATGTCTTCCGTGCTGTTTTGTAATAAAATGTCTCCTTAAAAAAATCATAAAAAACGGTTTTTGTTTCGGTTATAAATGGATACAACCCCAAAAGCGGTTGTACCAGATTTATGGTAATGCGAATTTAAATAATGGTAGATTTACATCTAAGACATTTATTTCATGATATTTATGTCAGACAAATCTCTGGCCAATGTCAACAATAAAAATTTATTTCGATTTTTGACCACAACCACTTGACGATGGCTGAATACATTACGTGTGAAAGCCAAAAACCAATGATCTGAAAAATAAATATGGATGAATGCAGCGAAAATCACAATAACCCCTACGTGGGCACTGCGCAGTACACTTGTGGGCATGCACAATAAACATTTACTGACTAGCCGAAAACAAACAACAGGACCGGGTTTAACATTTTGTATATGATTCATTTATAAAGAAAATATACCAAGTAATTTTGGGATATACATATTTAAATATTTTATTTTAAGTCTGTATTCGTCTTTCATAGCAGTCCCTAAAAAGTAAACCGGTTTTATATTGGGGACTAGTTTTTGTTGTATATTTTTTTTATTTTTCGGTCGTATCGCCGATTTTATTAAGATTTAGCAAGCGAGAGTGCTTAGCAGCACTGATCTCAATTTAAATTCCATTTTATTGCTAAAACACCTTCAGTTGATTCATGAGGACCCACTTTTACTTAACCTCAAACCTGCACGCTACTTTCTGTATTATTATCTTCCTTCCTAACTCTACCTTGACACAACAAAACTGAATAGTTGGTATTTTATTACAAAAGCAATTAGATTTGGGGTAACTTGTTTGAGAAATAAATAAATATACCTATGTTCCTTTTTTAACATACGAGCAATAAGCAATCTACAAGACATTATATGGTATAAATCGTCCTCAATATCACGAAGCGGCGTATCTTTATGTTTAAATTTCACGAGGGTGCTTTTTAGGTATTTCTTATACTACTCTTTTTAGTAAAATGAAATAGGCTTAGTATTATATTTCTATAACTTTTAAAGATATCAAAATCTAACATATGCCAATTTGTAATATTAAGAAGCAACTTTTTTAAGCAATTACATCAGCTCTAGTCAATTTTCCTACTTTTTGAGATACGCCACATCGTGATATTGCCGACGAAATTGCTTATGGCTACGTGTTATAACTTGAAAATATGTCAAATTATTTTAATTAAACTGCCATATTTTATTTTGTGTGATTATAAATGCATCAGTCCAATGCTAATACAGGATGTCCGACTATATTTTAACCCATTTTCACCGCGAATAATTTTAGAAGAAATAAAATTATCAAAATGCGGTTTTCGCCAAAAGCCTTAGATTTTTTTAAGTTTCTTTTTATATCCTTGCCATTTGGTTGTGACATTTAATTCTTACGAAAACGGCCAATTTTCGTATATAGGGCAAGTTTGTTATTTTAAATGGAACCCCATATATATTTTTCAATAATCCTTAAATACAATTTTTCCCGCTAAAAAAAATTAACCCAAACCATGACTATTTCAAAAAATAATGGATTTATTGATCTCTAAACAATTGACTGCATGGCAATAAAGAGTATTATTTAAAACAGGAAATTTGCTACTTACTCATTATTTAGTTTTGCTTATGCAAAACTTAAATTAAATAAAAGTTTAAAAACACCAAGAATTACTCACAACGCACAAATAAAACACCAAATACCAAATAACTATACCTGATAACGGTCGACCGTAGATGGGAGATTGGGTTTGGTCGGTCGACGGCGTCAATTTTACCTGGATTTTACGATCGGGAAATCCCAAATTATAAATTAAATTAGGATGAGTGTGACCCTGTCACCGCATAGGTAAACGTTTTCAGTGTTGCAACCACTATATTTATTAAAATACTGCTAATTTTGTCAATGTTGCCAACACTATATTGGGTTTTAAATAAAAAATGCTAACCTTTATAACAACTGCGCATGTGCAAAGGTGTACAGCAATTCTCCCAGTGTGGGGTAAAAATTCTTGCGCAGGTCTATTGAAAATATATGGGGATCATTTTCTATTAGCAATCCTTTTAATTTTTAGATCATTACCAAAAACCGAAAAAGAATAGAATAGAAGTAATTTTTGACCGTTTACATTATCCAGAATTTCTGTCTGACATAAATTATCATGCAATAAATGTATTGATAATAATTTGCATTAGATTAAAAATACTTGTAATTTGCATTAGATTAAAAATACTTTTTCCACGTCCGTTAAAAAAAATGCAGTTTTTTAAACCGTTAACATGAAGTTAAGGTACTCCATTCTAGTGCACTACATAAAGTGTTAAAAAGGGAACTTTTGTTAACACTTCGAAGCTTTTTTCACACTTTGAATTAGTGTCTTGTTTTAATGCCTACTACAATGAACTTAAATACCAATTTATGCAATGTAACAGTAAACGCGATATCAACTGAACCAAAGAATGACAAAATCAAAGTTACCTTTTATTACCTTACCTTTTGTCATTGTTTCCTTTTAATTCATGTGTCACTAGTTTTAAAATTTAACAATTTAAAAAATAAATTTATTAGAAATTATTAAAAACTATTAGTAATAATGAATTTGCCTGTTTAAGAAATTAAAAGGAATTTATACTGTTTTAGTATTATTTCTACAAAAAATACGTACCCTTTTCCAAAGTTAAATAATAATTTCATAGTTATTAAGGGAATAATTGTCTCTTAAAAATAAGAATGCTATGATTTTTTGCTGCAATATAATGAATGTGCTGCAAAAATTAAAATTAATAAGTTAAGCTAACACATGTATTAAGTGGTATTTTGCGAAATTTTTATACGGTCGTGGAAAAAATATAGTAGATAACACATGCATAAAGTGTCTTTTTTTACTCATGAGTTTGCCGCACTCGCCTAACAGGTCGTGCAGTCAAACTTCCCATTCTTAAAAAAAAGTATCACTTTCTGCACTTGTTACATTAATAACTATGTACTTTTTAAAACGGTTTTGGAGCGTTTATATATGAGTTTTATTTAAATTGGCATTTGGCTAAAGCGTCTTAGAGTGCTTGTGTAAACTTAGTAAGTAAATAATTTAAAATGCAGGAGTTTTTCTCCTAACTGTCCAAAAACTAAAAACTGAGATTAAATTTTGTGTATTCACATAATTTTTTTTTCAAGGTAACAGTTTTATAAAAGTGTTCTAGGGAAAAAAATGCTACTAAGTAAAAAAAAGGAAAGGTTGAGGAAGATTGGGTTTGAAAATTTCCGTGCGACGCGACGCTGGTGTTATCAGTGGTATTGTGTTTTATTTCGGTTTATGAGCACCAATATTTGTATTTTCCTATACTGTATTAAATGGAATTTTAAATAATTAGGATAACTCCTTTATATTAGTATCCTCAAATGAGTTCTCTTAAACCTTATATTTTGTTGTTTCTTTATTCGCTTTAATAAACTTCTGCAGTGGCGACGCCAGCTTTTAGAAATACGAGGCGAGGAAAAAGCAACATGATTTCGGCACGGTTTAAATCAGGAATTAAGAGCATTTTAACATTGAATATATTCTTTAAGCTATAAACTAAAAGTTCAGGGGACGATCGCTAAAAAAGCTATGAGAGCAAAATACATTAAAAAACTTAAAATATGGGCTTCTATACAGGTGTTAACAGGGGGCAAATTGTAAAAAAATGTAAGAAATATGTTTAAATTTATTATATAGTTTTAAAAAAAATCTTTTTAAATAAAGCCTTTATATAGTTATAAATATACAGGGATTGATTTTTAAAATTTAAAAAATAAGATATTTTTCTCTTGTTACGGAAGTTCACTGCCCTATATCAGGTTTAGTAGATTTCTGCCAAGTATAGTTATGCGGGAGAGGGTTTTCGCTATGTATGTTCCCAAATAGACGTTGTCTTTTGTATCTTAGTGCATTGCTATTATATATTATGTGTGAGGCTGTTTCGTCCTCTTGCCCTCAGGGCCTGCATTTTATGAATCCATGGGTCAAAAACCCGGTGTTAATTTTTTTGTTGGCAGCACGTTAATCAATGAAAAAATGTTACTACTTTGCTAATTTAACCGAATTCGTATCTCCAATACTAACGAAGTTAGCAATAGTGCCAACTTAAAAATGATTACCACGTATACTTTTTTTTAATTATTTTATTTTTGTTTTTTTTTTTGTTAAATTTAGAAAGAAAATAAAATTAATTTATATTATTTTTCATGGATTTTTTGTGATGCCCTGATCGTAAGAAAATTCAAATATTAACATAAATGCAACTTAGTCAGAATTACTTCTTAGATAAAAAAAAACACTATTTAAGTAAAAATTCCAATAAATATAGCATGTGTTGGGGTTTAAATAAATTGGACCCAACGTGGAGTGTAGTTTTAGAAAAAACTCCCATAGATCAAATTCCTTTCTCTTTGTCTTCATGTACTCAAACAACTAGTTAAATCTTTTTTATCCCTTAATTAAACCTGAGGCTAATACACACTTTATGAATCCACTTTCTTTTATCCATTCATAAATAGAATCAGACCCTTCCGACGTTGCCAAATGCTTTCCATATTTTGCATGGTATAACTGACGTTTAAGTTTTGCATTAACACTTTTTATATTTTTTTTTTCAAAAATATGAAGAAAAAATGTAATTTTTACTAATTTTACATGTGATGTTCAGTTTTATTAACTCGTTTTACCAATTTTACCCCACCCAGCACCCCTTTTCACTCACCGGTCCCGTAATTTTTTAAAAACGGAATATTTAATCATGGGCGAAAGAAATTTTATGTGAGATCTGTTTGTAGATGAAAATGTAATATTTTTAACTTTTAACGCCATTGTTTCGGTAAAAAGTAAGGGACTTTCAACAATTATACAACATTTTATTCATTTGTAATATTTCATTCCAAAATATTATACTCGTACATCTCTTTTATTTAAATTGTGGCAAACAACCACAATGTCAATTTGTTTCATTTGTTGCTATAGAAATTAGGGTGATATAGTAATTATTGACATAAAAATTTATACATAACGTGGAAATAATTTTATTTTCTGATTGCTCAAAAAATATATTCTTGATAAAAATCTCTGAATACACCGAAACTCACGAAACACTAATTAAAATTTAAATAAATTTTATCGTAAAGAAGGTAGATGCAAATTTAGGAATATTACATTAAAGAGAACCACCTTTATTTTTAAACTAAAAGAAAAAGATTATTTGGAAACCTTGTTTAAAATTAAAAATTATGCCATTTTTTAAAAGAAAAACGTCCTGTTGCGAAACAATTAAAAAAACTAACCTATCTAATTTACTTGGTATATAGTTTCGATTAATTTAAATTAACTTATACCTTTATTAGGTTTAAATTTCGACAAAACGTCTAAGCTTTTTTATTCTTAAGGCATTTAAGTACAGATAAAATAATTTAAAAAACAAACACAAATGTTTATTTTTTTGGCTTCAATAAGGCTTAAATTTAAAATCCCCTATATAGTATGTCTACATAAGGATAACTTTTTTAATGTTTATTTTACGAAAAAAGTTATTTTTTATAAAATGTTCTGCATGGTCAAAAACCTAAAATGCAATCATCAGGTATTAATTTGTTTTACTGGTGTACGGGGTATCTTAAAAAATATGAATTTTGTTTAAAATAAAAGCACCGTTATTTTTGACAATATAAAAATATTTACAAACAAGAAATGTTTCGAATTAAAAATAACTTTGAAAAATGCAAACTCGTTCATACCAAAAAATTTTTTTAATTTTTATGCAGCAAAGATGAAATTTAGATTTGTACATTAGTCGATACTTGTTTCAAAACGTAAAATTTTTTTCTCAATTAAAAGGCCAGGCATACGACATTTTTACTTCTCGTTATAGAAGTAAAGATCCGGGGCTGATTAAAAGAAAGTAAAATAAGTTAGTATATCAACTACCTTAATGTATTACATAAGTTTTAACAATGTAACTGATATAAAAAATCTTATCACTGCTGATTTGCTACTCTGACAGTTTTCAATAATTAGAACGTAATAGGATTTTTAAAAATATTTTAATAATAATAATGACAAAAGCGTTTACGTTATTTATTGTAGTAATATTTTAAATTTTGTTTTTAAACCTCTCTGTAATATGTTCAGAAGTCTAAATGTGTAATGATATGTAAATGTCCAGTTTTTTTCTAGATAAATTTTATATCATTAATTTAGCCACCATAATACTTTATTTACCCCTTTTTTAAGTGCTTTTTATCTTTATAGGTGAGCGGCCAATTTTGTTAAATGTTTTTTATGCCATTCTTAGAAGTTGTGGGACGGACATTCTCCTGCTCTGATATTGCGAAACCATGACATTGTTTTTGGCCGATTCCGCCGGCCGAACAAAAGTATTGGACCCAGATATGTGATATATGCTAAATTCTAACTCTAAAATATCGGAATATTAAATCAGAATTTTTTTAACGCTAACTAACGCTTTAAGTACTATATATAAGTGGATACTAAAGCAAAATTTACCCTTGATTTAAGTTCAGAACGTAAATAAAAAACGTATTTTGCATATCTGAGCCACAATAACTTTTTCATTCTTGAATAAATTGCAAAAAATCTTCAGAGCTGAAGAAAAACATTATTGCCTATGACTCGCATGTCTCTGTCTATTAAACTAAGAATAAAACATACCCAAATTTTTTTATTCATGTCCAAAATACATCACAGAATCTGGTTCGTATCTGTTTTTTTATTGTAACAAGTGATTTAAAAAGAAATTAAGTCCGGTACTGGACATCAGTTTTTAATGCGCATGTACCAAGAGCCTTCCGGCGACTTCGAGTTTGTTTACTGCGCGAGGTCGTATAAAATCCGCAAAAAGGCAACTAGGCTCTCTGTATCTAAATGTGAGATATCTGTGGTATTAATGCCCTAATAAATTGATCAGTTGCTTGCAAATTTCAGAAGAATCACGAGAAGAGAAGCAGATGGAATCCCAGGGGTAAGTGGCGAAGAAGTCCCTTAGGCTATCCCAGACGGCTGAGCTGTAGAGCCACACGGTGCGTGGTGGTATGTATTCATTTACCTCGGGATGTAATGGGTAAGATATACTTACTAAGCCATGATCTGAGCGACCTAGGGAAGCTGTGACAATGATTGATAGAGTTCGGGGTTGGTGGTAAGAAAGAAATCTAGGGAATATAAACTATGACTTGACATTTTAGGAAAGTAGGTGGTTTCTATAATAAGATTGGCAAGAGAGTTACTGACTGCGAAGATTTCGGCTGCACTGCCTTAAGTGTCAGTTTTTGAAGAGCCCAACCAATCCTTATTATGGACATTAAAGTCGCCAAGCACGATTACTTCGCTCGATGGAAACTAAGAAATTATGCTATCGATCTTTGTTGAAAGGAAGTCAAAGAATTCGACATAAGAATTATTAGATGGAGACCGATACAAACAGCAGATAGATTTGGTAAAAGATCTAAGGGAAGGTTTGAGCCAAAGGATATCGGGTCTACCCGATTCAAAAACTCGAGCACAAGCCAGATCATTGCGAATGTAAGCACATACGCCACCATGTGGGCGAAAAGACGAAATAAGCTCATAGCCTGGGAACAGAAGGTGGCCGGTTGAAGTTTAGAGTTTATTTGAGTCAGAAATAGTATGTGAGGCCTAGATGACTGAAGATGATGGTGAACAGAGTTTTTATTGGTGTTAAGCCCACATATATTTGCAAAAAAAATTGAACTTCCGATGAAGGTCTCCCGGATGCACCCCTCACTCGGAGATCCGAATGGAGGGGTATTTTTCCTCAGGAACATTTTACTTCCGGGTGTGCCGCCATCATTTTTACCTAATTTGGGGAAAAGGAAAAAAAGAAAAGAAAAAGAAAATAGAAGAAAAACGTCCGTTAGACTTATCCTAAAATATATTTATTTCATTAAAGGTGAATAGGTAGCATAGATTATTGATTAATGATCGTAGAATATTAGGAAAAAATCCTTTTGGAAAAATGGACTATAAGAAACCGCTCAAAATT
Source organism: Listronotus bonariensis (assembly GCA_014170235.1). NCBI lineage: Eukaryota > Metazoa > Arthropoda > Insecta > Coleoptera > Curculionidae > Listronotus > Listronotus bonariensis. The sequence goes on from JACEGR010005883.1 coordinate 20,234, forward strand.
ATTTTCAAGTTCCTAACTATACCACTTGAGGGCGTACCAGCTATAGTCGTGTAAAAAAATATTTATTTTTCCTGAAAATCACCCAGTATAAATTAGTAGAAAAGTATCACGATATTATTGTTATTAAAATTTTGCATATTTCTTGTATTACTTTCCTTTGTAGGGAGTAAAACAAGCGTTGTAGAAAAGGGTGAAGTTTTACTGGTTAAAATGTTCATATTTCTGGTATGCCTTAACAGAAATTAAAAAACTGGGTTTCGTTTTAAAAAGGAAGCTTTACTGAATAAGAAAAAATCAAACGGGTGTCCTATTGTTTTTTGTTGCTCCGGCTAGAGGGCGCGGTTTAACGAGTTTGGAGTTTTTTATATTTTTTATTAATATTTAAATAGAATGCTATAGCTATAAATTCAAATTTGTTAATTTACAACCTTAGATCGTTTTAAAATATTACGTGGCCGTGCAAAAAGGGGATATAAAAAAATGAAAATCAATTAAAACAGACACTGCATGAAAATCACTTCTGTATTAATGGAAAGCAGAAAAGTCCAATTAAAATTTATTATGGTATATTTCTACTTTATATTTAAAGAATGTTCTCTTGTTTTTTTTTTCGTTAAATTTAATTTTTATATTTATGAATTATTATTTAGATTTAGCAGAACATAACTGAATAATACTTGACTCACTGACTAGTTATCTATAAAGTTTTTTAAATATTTTTGCCACAGTCAATGAAAGCTTATGCCTTTATTACCAGAGTACCGTGGGTGCCGGGTTATTAGCTGATAAACCTATCTTTCCCCTGTTCCGTCAGCATTCTCCAAGCCCTGATATTTTGCAGTTTTTACAGCACGATATAGACAACGCGGTAGTGCCACCGCAGACACTTTTTTAAAAACCCCTATCAGAGACAATTGTAGTTTTACTAGAGACACCTAGAACAATGCCAATTTTTTGGTCATCAGCTTGAACGCTCGCTTCGTGGAATTTATGACGCGGGTATCCATCGAGTACACACGTATACAGTATGTATAATTTGCCGCTTCATAAATTCAGCCAAGCCAGCGTCCAAACTGATTATCAAAAATTTAGCATTGTTCTGGAAGTCTATAGTGAAATTATAATTGTCTTTGCTACTATCTAAAAATGTCTTTTCGGCTGGTGACCCAGGCCTTCCCGATTCGATAACAACAAAACTCTGTTTAGTGCATCCCCAGGAAGATAATATTTTTAGTGGTAACTTTCCGGTTTCTTTTTAGATTAAATCGTCTCCAAAACTACTCAATTTTTTTAGAATTAACACATTTACCAATACCTATTATATATCCAGTTATAAATAAAAACTATTAAAACATTATTTTAGAAGCAGTAAAAAAGGAAGAATAATAGGCTTAATAGAACTTACCCCCGAAATAGATCTATACACAAAGGGAAAAACCATTTTAAATCGGTATCATCATATCTCATATTTTCTAAGAAGAAAAAATTTAAGTCAAACAAAAGCATTATTGAGTATGTTAGAATCCTTAAAAACAAATAACCTCCACACAGGTTATTAAACATATCAAAGCAATTTGCTGTTTCTAAATAAATGCTTTTGGAGAGAATAATAATTTTTGGGTAATTTTTTGAGTTGCAATCACATAGAAGACTTTCGTTAATCTCAATTAGTTTATCTCTGAAATATAAAGCTACATTGCTGATCAGAGAACTAAATAAAAATGACTGATAAGGAAAGATTAGGTAAGGTATGGACATAATAAAATATGACGGAGTATTTCTTTTAAAATTTTGCCAGAAATGAATAGAAAAGACTAATAAAATAGCTATATTTCCACTAATAAAAATGAACATATTGTTAAAAATGAAAAGCGATTGTTTAGATTGATTCAGAAAAATAAATTTATAAAAATTGTTTTCCAATCTAAAAACTTTTAGAAAAAATGCCTCGTAAGTGTCACTTTTTACCAGTGATCCAAGCATTTTTAAAAAACGAAAAGATTTGTATTGTTAGGCAAAATATACCACTTAATAATATTAATCTTAAAATCAAAAAGATTTTTTTATGTTCCACCCGTTTTGAAACAAAATTGTAATTTGGAACATGTCCTATAAATCGTAAGTATTTTATCATGGGCGAAAGAAATTTTATGTGAAATCTGTTTGTAGATAAAAATATAATATTTTTAACTTTAAACGCCATTGTCCCGGTAAAGAGAAAGCTACTTTCAAAATTCATACAATATAAACACACATTTTATTAATTTATTTTATTTCATAATATTATTATTTAATTGGGCGTAAATAACCACAATGTCAATTTGTCCTTTTTATTGCTGAATAAATTATGGTGGTATAATAATTGACATTAAAATTTGTACATAACGTGTAAGAAATTTTATTTTAATATTTCTAATCAACTATACAGGGTCCGGCAATAATACAGTGACCGCCATAAATATTGATCCTTATGAAAAACTTTTATTCTTAATTTCTTCAAAAAAACAAACCTTAATAGAAATCTCTGCATACACTGAAACTAACAAAACAGTAATCAAAATTTAAATTAATTATACCAAATACAAAGTGGGTGCAAATTATTGAACATAACATAAAAGATTTGTTTTAAAACAAGAGAAAATTTTTTTTTGGAAAACCTATTTAACAACAAAATTTAAATAAAGACTTACTTTTCTAACTTACTTCGTATAGAGCTTAGACAAAAACAATTTTATTGTAGTTTCACTATAGATACCCAGAACAATGCTAAATTTTTGGTCGTCAGATTGGAGGCTCCATTTAGACAATGCGGTTGTGCTGACACGGACGTTATTTTTAAATAACTATCATCTAAAAATGCCTTCCTGACTGGTGATCGAACCCAGGCCTTTTGGATTAAATAACAACAAAACTCTGTTACTGCTTTTAGTTTCTTTTTAGATAAAATCGGCTCCAAAGCTAGTTTTTTTTTAAATTAACCATTTACCAGTAACTACAATACAGGGTGATTAAACCTTAGTCGGCACTATTGCCAAAGTCTACGTAATAATAAGTCTCTGCAATCTCCCATGTCGATCGTAACACTTTTCCCGTGCCGCGCACTCTTCGTGCTGCTAGTTTGCTCTCCGAATTATACAGGGGGCATTTGGAAAGTGTTTCGCGTAAGTAACGCAATTTTCTATAGGGTGCCTTGGATAATTGTAAGTATAATTAAAATGTCTGTGCGGAATTGTTTAGTGAAAATTGTATTTTAGCGCGTGGTTTGGGGTTTTCTGGTGTCAGAAAGAAGTATTTATTTATTGAACCACATGTCGGCTTAAAACAATGTGAAAAAACACAACGTTTGATTAATTTAATATTAATTCATTAAATATAGTTTCCTAATTTTAAGTAAATTAAATTTGTTTTATACGGAAGTACATATATTTTTGTTATTTATAATTAAAAAAAATCCTTTTATTTTTTATTTTGCCGGAACATATTCTTTACCAATATTTATTCAAGAATAAATAAAAATAATGTCTGTGTATGTGATGGGATATTTCTGAAGAACATGTTTGCTACAACATGCATGTAAAACATGTTTTTTTTCTCTGGACAATCCACGAAGACTAAAAGCCCAAATACTAAGGTACCGTGAGTGTATAAAGCGAGATAAGAACAGGTTTCACACTCTTTATACTCTAGGAATAAAAAACGAACAAAGTGGGAAGTTCAGGGCATATTATTTGGACCAAATAGAGATGATACTTGCAACACCACGAGTTTTTCTGTTGGGGACTTATACCGAAGAATTCCTTTGAGCAGAAGCCATGAAAGTGCCTTTAAAAAGCCCTAAATCTTCCACAACCGGACGATGGACGAAAGAATGAAGTATGTATGCAATTTAGTAACAACATTAGAAGCAACAAAAATTTATTTTTGAAATTTTATAGTTTCTAAAAATGCTTATGTTTGATATAACATTCATGTCAAATATGTATGCAGTTTAGTAGCTCGAACACATTAGACACATTAGAAACTAAGCTTTGTTAATTATAGTAATTTACTTAAAGTAATTTTGGTTTAGTTTTGCCCTTCAATATAACAGAATTTATTGCCACCCTTGAAAATATATTATTAACAAAATTTGAAGAGATTTGTTTCAACAAAAATGTAAGCAATACTTTAAACAATACTTTTTAAACGTGCCATTTATTTATCAGTGAAAAATATTTCTCTTAATTATTAAATTTCATTATATTATAATATACAAGAGTGCAAATCTATTTCACTTTAAAATTTGCAAATCAAGAATTAAAAACTAACACAAAAATACCAAACTTACTATTTTACAACACCTATAAATTCCCCATTATATTTGTTAAATTTGACACATTTAAATGCTCAAGCAAGTATTTATTTAGTTATTATTTTATATTTTTGTTTTTTTTTATTTTTGTTGTTTTTTGTTGTATTAATTTTGTATTGTGCTGTCCCTATAAAGGTCTTATATAGTATTTAACACGCTTTTATTAACTTGGGTTGTAACTATCTATCTATCTATCAATCTATCCATCTGGCTGCCTATGTAACGGAATCTTTGAGCCTAATTTTAACCAACTTCCAGCTATTCGATTTCTTTGAAACTTTGCACACGTATTAAGGACCCATGACAATGCAATAATCTGCAAACAGTATCCCTTTATCTTTTTTTTAATCGCCAGGAAAAAAATTCCATTATATTATAAAAACAACACCTAGGATGCCATCTGTTGGAAAAATTTCAAACTTTGCTATTAAATGAGGAAGAAATTTTTAGTGGATTGCAAAGTGTTGACAACGGTCCAAACATTTCCTGGAGTGCCATCTGTTGGCAAAATTTGAAACTTTGCTACTTAATGAAGAAGAAATTTTTTAGTGAGTTGCAATCTTTTGCAAATTTTAAAATTTGCTACCATTGTCATTTCATAGGGGGCTGGTTATTTTCTTTTTGCTGCTTAATTAATTAGTATGTTCTAATTTACTGTTATATTAAGAATTTTGTGCAATATAACGAACTAAAAAATGAAAAATAATTAATAGTTTAAAAAACTAAAAAACACGCTTTTATATGCAACCGAACTAAAAATTAAAAAATAATTTTTCATTAAAAAAATATTTTCACTTCATAGTAAAAAGCGTGGGGTGCATTTTACTATTTTTTCATAACTTTTCCATCATAGATATTGGCAAATATAATAATTATAACATTTAATATATTAAGCACCCCACGCTTTTTACTATGAAGTGAAAATATTTTTTTAATGAAAAATTATTTTTTAATTTTTAGTTCGGTTGCATATAAAAGCGTGTTTTTTAGTTTTTTTAAACTATTAATTATTTATGTTATAAGTCCGGTAGGTGACTTATTACAGTACAAGATGTTTACGGACGAGGCGACGCAGGAGCCGAGTCTGGAATATAAACAAGTACTGTAATAACACCTAACGGACATATATCGTATGATATTTCATGCTGACTTTATAAAAATTAATGAATACATAATATTTATAAAATTTTAAGAGAACATGTTGTTAGTTTCAAATTATTTCACTTAAATTACGTAGATAACAGCCTTGTGCTCCATATCATAGGTAACTATGAATATTCTTCGCTTGTCACTGTCAAATTGATAAACAAAATATTATTTTCCTACGACCACTTGTGAAAATAGCAAATAGCACACTGATTTCATGCATAGAAAATGCGTTAAATCACACTAGTGTTGCAAAGTACTTTACAGCACTAGTGTTGCAAAGTACTTTACAACACTGGTGTGATACATATTATGATGTCATTCTAAAAACTGCTATTGGTTTTGCAAGTGACATATTTATTGTAGTGACAGTAAAAAAAAACTTTTTATTTACCTTAAACGGTAGAACCCAAATTAGCGAAAATCATCTTATTTTATATTTATTAAAATTTACGAAAAAATAAAAACATAAACAAAAATATACATAACCACAAAAAACAACTTTCACTGACTGGCACAGTGTTGTGCATTAACAATTTTTATATTTATTATATGTTGTATTATAATGTATAGTTGGTTGCCTAAGCATGATTGTCATAAATTAATAAATCTAGTGACTCAGGCATTCGACTATTGGCGCGGTGATTAGCCGTGGTGGTACAGTCACAGCTTAACCACTATTAGTGGTTATAGTGGTTAAGCTGTGGTACAGTTCTGTTAAGATGGCTAAATTGTACTTTTGTGTATTTTTGAATAGTTTACTTTTATGAAATATAGTTCTTAAAAGTGCATTAATGGCTTTTTATTGTTAGCACAACAATAATACATATTTTTTCCTAAAAATATGAGGAAAAACTATTATTTTTACTTAGTTTTACATGTGATGTTCAGTTTCATTAACTCGTTTTACCAATTTTACCCCACCCAGCACCCCTTTTCACTCCCCGATCCCGTAAGTTTATTTACTGATATTTTATAAAAAACGGAATATTTTGGATATGCACCACTTACGTTTTATTTAGAAGAGTGTCTAAAATATGTAAGAATCGATAATTTTTAAAAACCCTTATAATAGCAGAAAACCGTATTAAACTATTAGCGTTATTACCTAACAAAACCATACAATTTTTATTAAGTGAGGGCCTTTTTAAATTCCAAAATGATAAAAATTATATAATGCTTCTAGGTAGGTGATTTTCGATGTAAAAATATTGTCAAAACAGTATAATATAGCAGTGAGGAAAAGTATATATCACACTAGTGTTGCAAAGTAAATATCACCCTAGTGTTGCAAAGTTCTCAATTGTTTTTTATTTTTTCTGAACAGACAAACTTTAATTTATTTATTTTTTGGTGAATAATTTGTGGTCGTAGGAAAAATAGTGTATAGTACTCTGTGTGAAAATGACTTTCTTACACTCGTGGGTTTGTCGCACTCGGCTGACGCCTCGTGCTACAATATTCCCACTCGTGTGAAATTAGTCATTTTCCACACTTGTAATGTAATTTACTAATTAGGGAATTATTGGAATGAGCAAATAGTGCTAGCAGTATTAAGGGAAACTCCTTACTTTATTACTCCTAAACCTTAACGCGCCTACGTAAAAAGTGTTATTGGTCAGCGTAACAAGCTTGCAATATTTATAACCTAAAAATATAATAATATTTGTTTTTATTTATAGTCTATTTTATGTATTAGTTTTGTATAGGTACTAAAGAAGAAGTCTCCATTTTTTTAGTTCATTTTAAAAACAAAATGAAAAAATAAACAAAGAATATTTTAAACCTTAACCTCATCTCGTTTTCAAATGTCAAAATAAGGTAGGCAAACGACCGACATTATTTTGGCACAATTAAAGTCTAGCAGTATTTTTAATAAATTTTCCCTAATTTTAAACTACCACTGAGCATGCGTAATGTCAAAATACTGCTGAATTTATTATTAGTTGTAGCTCCTAAACGCTAAATAGGTAACGCTAGATTGGTCCAAATTACATAGAAATTACCAAATTTAGTAAAACCGAATATTTTTGAAAATGTAATGATAAGTGTGTTTTATAGAAATATGATAATATAATTAATTAATAATAATATATATTCATTTACTAGAAAAATTAAAACTTTCATATACTATGAAAAACTATTATTATTATTAATTATTATTTTAAGAGATACAGGGTTGGTTAAATTGGGGTAAAAATGCGCATTTCTATGCTTAACAACATTCCGATTTAAAAATCTAAAAATTCGCAACCGTTTTGGAATCATCCAGAAAAAAACAACGAGATTTTGCAAATCCATTTTATTTTGTTCTTGGTTTTTTTGAACAGATATTTAAGAAACAAACGTCACATTCATTGCCACTTTTTCTGTTCCATAAAATATTGTCACTAAATTTAAGATCCGACGTCTCGTCTTTGAGCCATCATCATCAAGTTGGTTTTTTAAATAGGCAAATATTTGGTTTTAAACCTAATAAACTTGTATTTTAATTCTAAATTTAATGATATATCACACTTTACATGTATGTGATGTTTCGAACGAAAAAACCATTAGTCACTATTTTTCCATTAAAACATTTTTTTAGGGAATATTGTGATATAAATATTTATTTATTTTAAATTTTGTACAGCAGTTAATTAGGTATTTAAATAATGGACATACAAAAATATTTAAGTCAATTTCAAATTTGGAGACCAAGGCTTCAACCGTTAACATATAGGGATATGAAGAGGCATGTAATAAACATAAAGGTAAAATGAGCTTGAGTTCGATTCATCCTAATATCAAAAGCTTAAATAGACACTTTAATAAATTATTTATATTTCTTGAAGCATTATCTGATGTTGGGGTAGACGTGCTTGTGCTTTCCGAAACGTGAATTATTGTGGATCTGACACTGTTTAATTTTGATGCGTATCAATTTTTTATAACCAGAGCCAACTAAATCAAAATGATGGTGTTGTTGTTTATATAAAAATACAATTGTACCTAAAGTTAGTCACATCACATATCAGAACTTTACTTTTACCAGAATTACTTTTTAAATATGAAAAAATAACCTTTGCTATTAGCTGCACATATAGATCTCCGGCTACAGATACTCGTATAAACCAATTTACCCATATTTTAAATACTTATTTTAATTTATATATTGATAGAAATGTCACAGAAATTTTTATTGGGAATATAAATATCAATATTTTGCCTAAGTCAGACTCTACAGTTGTCTTTCATAAGTTACTGTTTGGTTTTGGATTTGGAATGTGTATTAATAAACCCACAAGGGTTTCAACAGGTTTAGACCAAATTTTTTAAAGACATTTTTGGTTTGCCTAGCCAGTGTTTTTCCTATGTTCTGGAAATACATATTACCGATCAAAATGTTTAAATATGTAACAATGTAAAAGCCTAAATTCAAATAAAATTATTTAAGAAATCAATTATGACCAACTTTTACAATTATTAACCTCTATAACTTAGGAAGAGGTACTATCCTTGCAGGATTCAGAAACAGCTAATAATAAATTTATACAGATTTTTAATAAATGTATTAATAAATTCACAGAATTGATAAAAATTAGCACTAATCATAAAAAAAATTAAGGCCTTAGATTACTAATGCCATTATAAATTCAATTAAATATAGAGACGTTTTAAAAAAAGCCGAGGAATGATAATAATAACATTACTCTCCTAAACAAATACATGGCATATAGAAATAAATTAAATAAAATTATTGAAAAAGCTAAAAGTAATTATTATAATGAAAAACTATTGAAAAATAAAAATCGCTCAAAAAAGTATGGGGGCTTATTAAAGACGCAGCAAACTTTCGAAAAAAGACAAAAAACCCCGTAAGCGCAAGAAAATGGCGAAATTGAGAGGGATAGCAAACAACATAAAATTTTATTATAAAAGTAATGTTACAAAAGGACAAAAAGATTTTCAACAGAGCGAATATACTTGGAAAATCATTTATTAAAGATCAAGCTACTTTATATTTTACAATCTCTTATTTTTATACACACTGCATTCCAAAAGAAAAAGTTTTGCATCAATGCCTGACTAGAGCCGTTACCAGCATTTAACACATAACTTGTATTACAAAACGCACTGTCAAAAATTTTTAAGCTTTCTAGGACTAAAATATTATAAAATGTTACCGTTAAAGTTAAGAAAAATTGTCAAAAAAATATTTTTTAAAAGCAGATAAAAAGTATATTTGAAAATAGATTATTTTTTTGTGTAAAAAAGGTTCATACATATCCAGTCTTTAGTTACATATGTAGTATTATATTAATTATTATTATTATAATTATCTCATTCTTAGTTCTCTGTGTTATCACACACACAGGTTTTTTCTTAGCTTTACATACAACCAGCACGGTTTGCTAGTTTTGCCTTGGGTCATAATACAAGTGCCAAGAACTACAGCTTGTTGCATGGGTACAAATAGTTTAGTAATTATAATAATTATCATTATTATTTTCTAAAAGATTCGACACGACGTATCCCGTGGCTCCGACCCCATAAGGCGTCGTGCGGAAGGCCATCCATATCAAAGACCACTCCTCACGTCCGCTCGGTCAGTGATCCTCGGCCAAATTCATTTGCCTCAGCAGACAAAGGGACCCAAAGACAATATATTTCTGCACCCTCATCACCAGTTGTTCAAATGTATTTTGACATGATGGAATGTAACTCAACTCCCTTAATATGTTATCCTTCATGATCTTGATCTTGATATATGGCTAGTTTCTCCCGTTCTTTAATCGCTCGTTTCCGCAGGTGCGGACAACTCTATTACATACATGGTGTGATTTGTTTAATCAAGGAGAACGATGTCGGGTTTATTTGCTTGAATTTGATGCGTGGTTGGGACAGTTGTCATTTTCCACTACTGCCTCAATGTCTCCGGGAGCAAACGGCAGTATTGCTTTTTCATAGATGCCGTAGTAATGCCTCAGGTGATAGTAAAGTACCCGAAGAGCGTCTTTATGCCGATGGATGTAGCTATTGACAGCATGCACTGGACAAGGTGACAGTAAGTGCATAAGGGTTTCGGGTTGCTGTCAACAGGCTCGACATGTAGTGTCAAGAATGTTGGAAAATTGGCTTCGGTAGGCCAATGTGTTTATCACCCCATCTTGGCATGCTAGTAAGAACCCCTCGGTCTCAGGGATTTTTAACTGCAGCGGTTACAGCACTAGACTCGTGTCTTATAAGAGATTGGTCGTCATTAGAATCTATTTCAAATCTGAGACTAAATTTCTCTGCTGTTCGCTCGGCTGCCTTAAACAACTTTTTGTTGCTCCAACATTGTCAATATCATGTTCTCTTACTAACTGCAGCAGTGGATCCGTGCTTTTGGCAACCTGACAAGCAAGACTCAAAATCAAACAATCATGCATACACTCCAAGCTTAAGCTCCCTGATGACGTGGGAGGTAAATGCATCATTTTTCGTGTGCTAACGTCCAGTTCACGCAACTCTTCTCGCGTCCACTTAACTACTCCAAACAAATAAAGCAATACAGGAACTGCTAGCATGTTAGTTGCGGTAACCTTATTCAATCCAGATAGTTCAGACTTCCATATTTTCCTTAAACTTTGTCTGTAATTGCTTCTTAGCTCGGTCTTTACAGCTTTAACACCTTAAGTACGATTTTGGTCGATACCTAAAAATCGATACGTTTCGTTGTTTCATAGCAAGCGGAGAATCGCGCTGTTAGCAACTTAATCAGCCTCTTAATCGTTACCATATCGGCACTTCACCAGCCTAAGTTTTGCACATTTGTCAAGTCCGAACTCCATGCCAACATCTTTGGTATATTCGTGAACCACTTTAAGAGACTGTTGAAGGTCTCGCTCACTAGTTGCATAGAGTTTCAGGTCATCCATATAAAACAGATGGGTTACCTTACGCTCCTTCCTTCCAGGTGGTCCACAGCAATACCTCCTAGTCTTCCGAAGAGACACGGACACAGGAAGCAGCGATATACAAAACAATAAAGGACTTAGTGAGTCGCTCTGAAATAAGCCTCGTTTAAATGTAATGGGATCAGTAATGATTTTTTGTGCTCCAGATGTTATGGAGAATTTAGATTTCCAGAGCGGCATCAGCTGTTCGATGCAACGAATAAGGTTAGGAGGAACCTTGAGATCTTTGGGCAGATGCAATATTAATTCATGCGATGTTGTGTCAAAAGCTTTTTGTAATCAATCCATGCCATACTAAGGTTGCGTTTGTATTGGATTGAGTCTTGTGTGATGCATCTATCGATTAAGAGATTTTCCTTCCAACAATTGATTTTTCTAATCAATCCATGCCATACTAAGGTTAAGATAGGCTACATAGTCTTTTAAACGTTGTTGGGAAAGATGACTTAGTTCTGAGTGTTTAGCACACCATGTGGCGTGCATCCGTGCCATGTATCCCCTAATGGTAGGTTCGCTGAGAGAATATGCATCCATCATATCGTCCCTAAGTTTGTCCGTCCACGTAAGGCGTCCATGTCCATTGCTAAGGTCGTTTAAGGGCGTCCGTCCAGTTGCTCCTCCAACTTGCCCTGCACCCCTATCCGAACGGAGTGGATTGTTGGGAGCTTGCTCATCATTGCTTCTAGGGACAATGCGAGATATCCTTGATTCTGCGGGATGTCACCCCACAGAGCCGCTGCGGTTACCGGTATTACATAGGCTATTACATAGGCTACCGGACCAAATTAAGGCCTCTCGTAGGTTGCTGTTGGCACCCGCAATCCCTTTAAGATCGCTGGCAGTACCGTCTTGCTTGGATTGTTCGTGTTCGGTAGCACCAAAAACAATGCCAGGCATCGTCCTGATGGCCAGACAGATCATTATTATTATTATTATTATTATTATTATTATTATTATTATTATTATTTTATTATTTCTAATTTTGTGCAGGATAAACAACGGCTGTGGTCCTGAAATCCATTTGAAAAAAAAAATGAATCCATTAAAAAATATATTTATATATTTTTTTAAAGTAAAGGTTTGTTGTTTGTTTTTATTTTTAGGTTTTATTGAGTGTGAACCATTTTAATATTTATAGATTATTATTATCTTTAAAAGATCCAACACGACGTATCCCATGGCTCCGACCCCATAGGGCGTCGTGCGGAAGGCCATCCATATCGAAGACCACTCCTCGCGTCCGCTCGGTCAGTGATCTTCGGCCAAATTCATTTGCCTCAGTAGACGAAGGGATCCAAGGACAACAGATTTCTGCATCTTCATCACCAGTTGTTCGGATGTATTTTCACATGCTGGAATGTACCTCATTTCCCTTAATATGTTATTCTTCATGCCTCCCAAAACGCCAATTATCAGGACAACCAATCGCACGGTATACTCCGGATAGAGCCTCCGAAGTTCGCCAAGAAGATCTTGATATTTGGCTCGTTTCTCCCGTTCTTTTATATCGATGTTAGTTTCCGCTGGGGCGGAGAACTCTATTACATACATGGTGTGGTTTTTCTTATCAAGGAGAACGATGTCGGGTTTATTCGCTTGAATTTGATGCGTTGTTGGGAACGCGTAGTTCCAGTATATGCGACAGTTGTCATTTTCCACTACTGCCTCAATGTCTCCGGGAGCAAACGGCAGTATTGCTGTTTCATCGATGCCGTAGTAATGCCTCAGGTGATAGTAAAGTACCCGAAGAGCGTCATTATGCCGATGGATGTAGCTATTGACAGCATGCACTGGACATGCTGACAATAAATGCATAAGGGTTTCGGGTTGCTGTCGACAGGCTCGACATGCGGTGTCAAGAACGTTGGAAAACTGGCTTCGGTACACCAATGTGTTTATCACCCCATCTTGGCATGCTAGTAAGAATCCTTCGGTCTCAGACTTAAGCTCGGCGGATTTCAAAAACCCAAACGTAAGCTTTCGAGATAGATCGAGTCTATTGATGTTTCTGTAAAAGACTCCGTGCTGCGGCTTATTGATGTGATCTTCTAAGAGCATCCGTTGTTCGGCTCTTTTAACTGCAGCTGTTACAGCACTAGACTCCTGTCTTATAAGTGACTGATCGTCATTAGAATCTATTTCAAATCTGAGACCGAATTTCTCCGCGGCTCGCTCGGCTGCCTTGAACAAAAATGCTCCAACATTGGCCATCTCATGTTCTTTTACTAACTGCAGCAGTGGATCCGTGCTTTTGGCGACCTGACAAGCAAGACTCAAAACCAAACGATCATGCATACACTCCAAGCTTAAAAGGCCGCGACCTCCCTGATAGCGTGAGAGGTAAATGCGGGAGACTGATGACCGGGGATGGATGCTGCGGTGAAGATGCATCATTTTTCGTGTGCTAACGTCCAGTTCGCGCAACTCTTCTCGCGTCCACTTAACTACTCCAAACGAATAAAACAATACAGAAACTGCTAGCATGTTAGTTGCAGCAACCTTATTCAATCGCTGATAGTTCGGATTTCCATATTTTCCTTAAGCGTTGCCTGTAATTGCTTCTCAGCTCGGTCTTTACAGCTTTTACATCCTGAGTACGATTTTGGTCGATACCTAAATATCGATACGTTTCGTTATTTCTAAGCGGACGGAGAATCGCGCTGTCAGCAAGTTGATCAGCGTCTAAATCGTTACCATATCGGCCCTTCACCAGCCTAAGTTTTGCACATTTGTCAAGTCCGAACTCCATGCCAACATCTTTGGTATATTCGTGAACCACTTTAAGATACTGTTGTAGATCTCGCTCACTAGTTGCATAGAGTTTCAGGTCATCCAAATAAAACAGATGGGTTACCTTACGCTCCCTTCTTTCAGGTGGTCCACAGCAATACCCCCGAGTCTTCCGAAGAGACACGGATACGGGAAGCAGCGATATACAAAATAATAAAGGACTTAGTGAGTCGCCCTGAAATACGCCCCGTTTAAATGTTATGGGATCAGTAATGATTTTTGTGCTCCAGATGTTATGGAGAATTTAGATTTCCAGAGCGGCATCAGCTGTTCGATGCAACGAATTTGGTTAGGAGGAACCTTAAGATCTTTAAGCAGATGCAATATTAAATCATGCGATGTTGTGTCAAAAGCTTTTTGTAATCAATCCATGCCATACTAAGGTTGCGTTTGTATTGGATTGAGTCTTGTGTGATGCATCTATCGATTAGAGATTTTCCTTGCAACCATTGATTCCTCTTTTTCCTCCTCGCTGCTCCCTATATCAGAGAGAATAGGATCTATTGCACTCAGTATTCTAGAATACAAAATTCTAGTAAAAGCCTTGTAGCTGGTATTAAGGCAAGTGATTGGTCTGTAGTACTTTGGCTGTGTTAGATCTCCCTTTTTGGTATTAATATAGTTCGGCCTTCTACAAACCATTCAGGAATTGGTGTGTCTCCATTAAGCCACGAATCAAAGATTCTGGCCAAATGCGGATGGGTACTAGGGAATTTCTTCCACCAGTAGTTATTAATGCCATCCGGACCCGGTGCAGAATAATTCCTTGCACCATCTAGGGCTCTTTTCACCTCCTCCGATCGTGATTGGTGGACTTTCATGCTGGTCAAGTTCCTTGTCGGCACAATAGGCACTAAAGGTATTCAAAGCAGGAGTGTCCCGTCGTAACGGCTTCGAGTCCTCGTAGACATCCTTCCAGAACTGTTCCACAATATTTGCTTGTGGCGGATTTTCAACCGTTGGTGCTGGGTCTGCGAGAAAGCTAGAAGGTTTAGTCACAAATTTATTTGTATCTCTTATCCCTTTAGCCTTGTTCTTTAAGCTGTTGTTAATAACACCCAACGATCGTATGCGGTCTAGACAACGCTGCTTGATGACCTGAAGCGTGACTCTGTTTAGTGTATGGTGTTTTTGGCGTAGCTTTAAAGCTATTTTTCTGATCTTTGCCGTAAAAGGTCTGTTGGCTGATATATAATCCATTACACTTTGAATGCGCGATGCCTCTTGCCGCGTTAGATCTATTTTTTGGCAATTTGCTGAATTCTGCGTTCGGTCTTCCGAAGTGCCTGGTGAAAGCTATCTGAGCGGTTGTTAGGAACAAGTTGTTTCGCAGCTTCATAAACAGCGTTGTTAAGTGCCAAAATATCCGTTTGTTCTGAAAGTAAGTCCCGAAGAGCGTTGTTTGCTTGTGCGATATCTTGGGATTTTATGTGAGACTTGATGTTGATGTTAGTAAGTCTCTCTGTTAGTTCGTTGTTGGCGTTTTCGGGGGCAATCCCAATTACCATATTTTCCGCAGGCTGGTTTTGTTCCAGATCCTGATTATCCAGGTCCTGAGGTGGCTCCTGTTGTCTTGGTGTTCTGACATATCCAGATCGGTTAAGATAGGCTACATAGTCTCTCAAACGTTGTTGGGAGAGATGACTTAGTTCTGGGTGTTTAGCACACCATGTGGCGTGCATCCGTGCCATGTAGCCCCTAATGGTGGGTTCGCTGAGGGAATATGCATCCATCAGATCGTCCCTAAGTTCGTCCGTCCACGTGAGGCGTCCATGTCCATTGCCAAGGTCGTTTAAGGGCGTCCGTCCGGTTGCTCCTCCAACCTGCCCTGCACCCCTATCCGAACGGGGTGGATTGTTGGGAGCTTGCTCATCATTGTTTATAGGGACAATGCGAGATATCCGCGACTCTGCGGGATGTCACCCCACAGAGCCGCGGCGGTTACCGGTATTACATAGGCTACCGGACCGATTCAAGGCCTCTCGTAGGTTGCTGTTGGTACCCGCAACCCCTTCAAGCTCGCTGGCAGTACCGTCTTGCTTGGATTGTTCGTGTTCGGTAGCACCAAGAACACTGCTAGGCATTGTCCTGATGGACAGACTTATTTGTTATTATTATTATTATTATTATTAAATTCTTTATTTAGCAAAAGTACTAATTATACAAATTACAATGCAATTTAAAAATCCATTATATAAAAAGTATATAAATAAAATTTGATAAAACTAAATATTCCGCCTATTTAAAAAACAAGGTTGATGATGGTGGCTCAAAGACGAAACGTCGGTCCTTAAATTTAGTGACATTATTTTATAGAACAGAAAAAGTGGCAATGCTAATGTGTCGGTGGTTTTAAAATATCTTCTCAAATAAACCGAGAAAAAATAAAAACTATTTCGCAAAATTTTGGGTCGTTCCAGGTAATTCCGGAACGGCTGCAAATTTTTAAGTTTTTAAAACGGAATATTGTTAAGCATAAAAAAGCGCAACTTTGCCCCAATTTAACCAACTCTCTATCTCTCATAATTACCGAGGTAGCAATGCTAATGCATCTAATTTGTAAAACCCTGTATATAGAATTTTTTCACGGCTAACACTGATATAATAACAATATTTAATTTTGGCATTAGTGTAATTAACCAACAATTTTTCGAATGTATCGAAACATCAAGTAGACTGGAGCGTGTTTCTTATTAGATTGGCTTTATTTATGTAAAAATTGGGCATGTGTCACATTTTGATATGAGAATTATTTTCATTATTTATCTAGGTGTTTTTTTATTATCATTATTTACCGAGGGTAAGAAAAATGAATTGTTGTTAGGGAAATGGAGTAAATAATAGAAATTTTTCAGGTTATCAGTGAAAACTAAAAAATCGATAATGTAAATGGATTAATACAAGAAATAAAAAAATAGATTAATTTTATTTAATTTAAATAAATTCACTCATAAAGAGACATGTCCACAATAATTTAAAAATTGTTTTATGTCAATTTTAAAATCTCTTTTATCATTTTCGATAACTTACAACCTTAAATCGTTTTAAAATAATACAGGGCTGTGTAAGAAATCGATATAAAAGAATGAAAATCGATCAAAACAAGACCCTGCATAAAATCTCTTCTTTATTAATGAAAATCAGAAGAGTCCAATTAAAATTTATCATGATAGGCTACCGAATCACGAAAGCTTATGCCTTTTTCTAGAGTACCGTAGGTGCCGGATTGTCAGATGATTAACCCATTTTTTCCCCTATTACGCCAACATTTTCCAAGCACTGTTGTTTTGCAGTTTTTGCATATTACAGCACCTTTAAGACAATGCAGTTGTGCTACCACGGACGTTATTTTTAAATAACTACTATCTTAAAATGTTCTTCCGGTTGGTGATCAAATTCGGGCCTTCTCGATTAGATAACAACAAAACTCTGTTACCTGCTCTCTAGGAGGATAATTTTTAGTGGTGACTTTTTTGTTTCTTTTTGGATAAAATCACCTCCAAAAGTACTCAATTTATTTAGAATTAACCATCTAGCAGTAACCACAATATAGACAGTTAGAAATGTAAAAAAATAAAAACATTTCTTTGGAAGCACTAAAAAAGAAAAGAATAATAATCTTAATTGAACTTACCCCCGAAATGGAACTATACACAAGGGTAAAAAACGATTTTAATTCGGTATCATGATATCTCACATTTGCCAAGAAGAAAAAGAGTAGGTGAAACATAAGCATTATTAAGTATGTCAGAATCGTTAAAAACAAATATCCTCCACACAGGTTCTTAAACATATCGAAGCAGTTTGCTGTTTCTGAATAGATGTTTTTGGAGAGAATAATTATTTCTGAGTAATCTTTCGCTTTCCAATTTATCATAAGATTGTGGTTTATTCTAAATAATTTATCTCTGAAATATAAAGCTACATTGCTAATCAGGCAACTAAATAAAAATACCTGATAATGAAACATTAGACGAGGTATGGACAAAATAAAATATGACGGAGTATTTCTTTCAAAATTTTGCCAGAAATCAATAAAAAGGACTAATAAAATAGCTGTATTTCCACTTGTAAAAATAAACATATTGTTAAAAATAAAAAGGGAACGTCTGAATCGATTCAAAGAAATAAATTTACAAAAATTGCTTTCCAATCTAAAAACTTTTTCAAAAAATGCCTCGTAAGTTCCACTTTTAATCAGTGATCCAAGCATGTTTACTCCAACACATAAAAAGCACATAATTGTACTAATAAAATAAAATATAGGCAAGAAAAACTGCGCTGTAACGAAATTATTTATTAGAAATAGAAAAGCTTGTATCATTAAGCAAAATAAACCAATTAATATGAATAATCTTAAAATCAAAAAGATTTTATTATGTTCCACCCGTTTTGAAACAAAATTGTAATTTGGAACATGTCCTATAAATCGTAAGTATTTTATCATGGGCGAAAGAAATTTTATGTGAGACCGGTTTGTAACTAAAAATATAATATTTTGAACTTTAAACGCCATTGTGTCGGTAAAAAGTAAGCGACTTTTAACAATCATACAACATTTCATTATTTTGTAATATTTGATTCCCTAATGTTATTATGAAATCATTTAATTAAATTGTGCGTAAATAACCACAATGTCAACATGTCTTTTTTATTGCTAAAGAAATTATGGTGGTATAGTAATTGACATAAAAATGTATACATAACATGGAAGTTATTTTATTTTAATATTTCTAATGTAACTATACAGGGTCCGGTAATACGGAAATAATACAGTGACCCCATAAATATCCAACCTTACGGAAAACTTTTTAATTTTGATTTCCTAATAAAAATCTCTGCATACACCAAAACTCACAAAACACTAATCAAAATTTAAATAAATTATACCGTATACAAAGCAGCTGCAAATTTACGAATATTACATTAGCGATAACTACTTTTATTTTCAAAATAAGAAAAAATATAATTTGTAAAACTTGTTTAAAATAAAAATTATGTCATATATTTTAAAAGAAGAACTTCTTATTGAACAATTTAAAAAAATAACTTACTTTTTAAGTTACTCCGTTTAGACTTTAAATAAATCTAAATTATCCGTCGAAAATAATCATTATCATCCTTAAATTTCTAAAAACATCAAAACTTTGTGATTCTTAAAGCATTTAAGTACAGATCAGTAGATCATTTTAAAAAACAAACAAAAATGTTTACTTTTGTTTTCGTCTTATAAAAACGCCTTTATTTTATAGATTTTTGAATTTCTTTTTATGTCTTGGTTTTGTGTATAGGTTTATTCTTATTAAATAAAAAACATTTAATTTTTAAGCGATCTAATTGTAGTGAAATGCTTAAAGAATTCCAAAGCTTTGATATATTTTTTAAATTTAAGGATAGTAAGGATTATTACCGATTATTTCTGATAGTTAATTTAGTTTGATTCAATTTTTATACGGAGTATATTGGAAAAGTATTTTTTTTTATTTTTAATATAGGAAGTTTTGTCTTAAAAATATGAGATAAATTTAAATTCGAAACAAGTTTTTTAAATAATATTTTCTTTAAGTTTAAAAACTAAAGTACTTTTATATCCGTGGATTTACGGTAATTTACCTGTTGTGTAGACCCTATATTTTATTGAAATTTTGATCATTGTTGTGTGAGTTTCGGTGTATGCAGAGGTTTTGACGATTTTAATGGGTTAATACAAAAGAAACATAATAAAAAATTAATTATAAAAAATATACAAGTGTTGATTTATAAAGGGATATATTCACATTTAATCAAAAATCGTTTAATGTCAATTTTAAAAACTCAATTATTATTTTTGCTAATTTACATTAACCTTAAATCCTTTTAAAATAATACAGGGCTGTGTAAGAAATCGATACAAAAGAACGAAAATCAATTAAAACAAGACACTGTATAAAAATAACTTCTGTATTAATAAAAATCAAAAGGGTATGTCACTCTTTTATATTGCACGCAAAAATCTCTTGTAAATTTTTTCTCATATCTTTAAATTTGGATAATAATTAATTAGTATTTTGATTTAACAGAACCTAACTGAATAACACTATAACTCACTGACCAGTTCTCTATTAAGTTTTGGTTAGTTCTGGTTAGTACAGTCCACAAAGGCTTATGCCTTATTACCAGAGTACCGTGGGTGTGGGGTTATTAGATAATTAACCCATCTTTTCCCCTATTCCGTCAACATTTTCCAGGCACTAATGTTTTGCAGTTCTTGCATTTTACAGCACCTTTTAGACAATGCGATTGTGCTGCCATGGACGTTATTTTTTAATAACTACTATTTAAAAATAAAATTGAATAAAATTAAATAGAAAAGAATAGAATAGAATAGAATATGTTTTATTTTAAATAGGTACATAATATGTACATAGGTTCGTTAATAAATTTACATGTAGAAAAAACAATGATTCATTGAGTGTAAAGTACCTAGGAAAAACATAAAAAAAAACATGGCTAAAGTAATCAACTTAATTAAACAGATATAAAAACACAAATAATTTTGTATTTAACAAATTACATACAATGTCAACATATTAAATAAATAAGTAATAAAACCCATATAAAAAAATAAAACTTTTTCTACATAATATAAACATATAATGGTAAAAACGCTTACAATACAAATATAAAACAAGCAAAATATTTAATCTAATAATTTTACAAACAAATAGCCACCTCAAGAACAATATACATAGTTAAAAGTTATTCACCTTGCTAAAAACTCTTTTACGGAATAGAAAGCACCATCAATAAAAAATCTTTTTACCGCAGTTTTAAACCTAACATCATGTTAGGTTCTAATGTTTGAAGATAAATTTACTACGTTTATTTCAAATAGTTAAAGCACGGCTTTGAAGCGATTTCCAAGTCTACGTGTTTATTTCGATGGCTTGAAAGTAGATTAAAAATCGAGGTCAAGCACACTTTAGGCCATCATCGTACGCATGCGGCAGTTTTGCATCCAACTTTACAGTAGACATCAAATGAAAAACAAACCTTACTTTTTAATTTGTTTCGTTTTGTGTGCCGTTGTTATATAATGTAGTGTATATACAGGGTGTTATTTAATAAGTGTCCGATATTTCAGAGAGTGATTTTTCAAGTATTTTTAAGGTAAAAAGTTCCCATGAACGTGTGGTCTAAGATGCTTCGCTTTCAAGATACAGGGTGTCAAAATTTTATTTTTATTTATGTTTTTCTGCATAATTTCTAAATAATGCCGATTTCCGAACGAAAATTGGTACCTGGGGTTTTTGACATGAGAAATTTGAATTTGTTCTTAATTTAGCTCCTACTTGTAGAGGGCGCTAGCCACATGTATATTCTCACTTTCAAAGGCTCATGACTTTTGTACAACCCTGTATTTACATTTTTATTAAAAGAAATGGATTCCTTAGTCATTTTTACGTAAAAAGGTACTCCTATTAGATGACGCTAGGAGCAACCGTTTTCGAAATATTTTAGTTTAAAATAATCGATGCATACGCTTAGTAATAAATATGCTAAGTAAAGACCGCTACTTGATAAAACCGTCATTTTCGGCGGTCTTTACTTAGCATATTTATTACTAAGCGTATGCATCGATTATTTTAAACTAAAATATTTCGAAAACGGTTGCTCCTAGCGTCATCTAATAAGAGTACCTTTTTACGTAAAATGACTAAGGAATCCATTTCTTTTAACAAAAATGTAAATACAGGGTTGTACAAAAAGTCATGAGCCTTTGAAAGTGAGAATATACATGTGGCTAGCGCCCTCACAAGTAAGAGCTAAATTAAGAACAAATTCAAATTTCTCATGTCAAAAACCCCCAGGTACCAATTTTCGTTCGGAAATCGGCATTATTTAGGAAATTATGCAGAAAAACATAAATAAAAATAAAACTTTGACACCCTGTATCTTGAAAGCGAAGCATCTTAGACCACACGTTCATAGGAACTTTTTACCTTAAAAATACTTGAAAAATCACTCTCTGAAATATCGGACACTTATTAAATAACACCCTGTATAACTATTTTAACGTATAAAGGAAATAAACACATAATTTTATTAATATGATTCTGTAGTACCTGTATATTTAATAAGAATTTTTTTCCTAAGATATACAGAGTATGACAAAAAGTATGATTTTTTTGAAATGGAACACCCTGTGGGTATATTGAAGCACCATTTAAATGATAATTTAAAGAACGTTACCATATTTTATGGGTCTGTTTTTAATAATTTTTGAAATATGGCCATAAATAAAATTATTGGGCAATTATTGCCATATTATAACTTACCTACCTAAGAATTGAAATTTACACCTATTCATCGTATTTGGATGACCATATTTCCAAAACTAATGAAGATATATATATATATATATATATATATATATATATATATATATATATATATATATATATATATATATATATATATATATATACAGGGTGTTAGTAAATACGTGCGACAAACTTCAGGGGGTAATTCTGCATGAAAAAATAATGAGAGTTTGCTCTATAAACGTTTGTCCAAAAATGCTTCATTTCCGAGATACGGGGTGTTAAAGTTTTTCTTAAAAACTGATTATTTTTTATTGCTCTAAAACCGATCGAGATATGCAAATGAAATTTGGTGGGTTTTAAGAGACAGTTATTGCGCATTTTTTGACATGCAAAAAAAATTTTGTGTTCATCAGTGGCGCGCGTACGGGTAATAGTCTCAATTTTTTTAAAGAAAAAAGTGGTACGCCACTGAGATATTCTAAATTAAAAATTATTTTTAAATACCTTGCTCAATTTGTAAAAAAATCTCTCTTGCATTTTTTTCGTATGAGGCGTGGTTTTTAGGAAAAAAATAAAACATCATAAGCGGTATTTTTCATTTTTTAATACGTACAATTACATTAAATCAAAACAATTACAGAATATAACACTAATAACATTTTAAATAGGCGCAAAGTTACAACAAATGTTCAAAATGACCTCCCTCTTCGCCTCATTGATTGTCGCATTCGCTCAAATATTCTTGGTGAATTTCTTATTGTCTCACAGCCGTCTATAATTCGATTCCTTAGGTCATCAGCATTTTCAACGGGAGTGGAATAAACTAATGATTTAAGAAAACCCCAAATGCAAAAATCTAAGGGATTTAAATCCGGCGATCGAGCAGGCCAATGTTCCGTACCTCCCCTACCTATCCAACGATTTGGATATACAGTATCTAAATGATTACGAACATTAATGCTAAAATTAGCTGGTGCACCATCATGCATAAACCATAAGTTGTGTCTTAACTGTAAAGGAATTTCTTCAAAAAGAACAGGTAACTCTTCCTGTAGAAAATTAAGGTAAGCCTCGCCTGTTAATCGTTGTGGGAGGAAGTATTAAATAATGATCAGTTACCCCAAGCCATACATTTGCTGAAAACTCATGCTGAAAATGAGCTTCAAAGATTCCATGTGGATTTTCCTCAGCCCATAAGTGATTATTATGGAAATTTCGTATACAATGTCGTCCAAAATTCGCCTCATCAGTAAACAAAACGCCATTTTAAAAATTAGGAATTTGAGCGATTTGATGAAGAATCCACTGGCAAAAAAATAGGCGCGGAAAAAAGTCTCTAGGTAGTAAAGCTTGTACACGTTGGATATGAAACGGATAAAACTGCTGTTCTTTAAGAATTTTAAATACAGTGAAGTTGTTTACATTCAATATGTTGGCAATTTTTTGAGTACTTGTTTCAGGTGACTCGGCAATTAACTCGAGAACTGCTTCTTCTAGTTGCACAGTTCGTACTTCACGAGGACGCCCGCAGTGATCCGTTTGTTTCTTAAATGTACAATTTTTCCGCAAACGTTGGTGAAGACGAGCAAATAGTATGTGATGGGGTACCCTACGTCCTGGATACAACTCAGCATACAATCGTCGAGCTTGCCGACCATTTCCATTACATCGACCGTAGACAAAATACATGTTTGAAAATTCCGCATTTGTATAATTTTCCATTTTTTTCGGCAAAAGTAAAATTAATAACCAACTAACAATAATGTTATAGCCAAAACTAAAAGTTTAATAACTTTAGAAACTTGTAAAAACGCTAATTTGACATTAGATATCTAAATGTTGACAGTATCCTACTAGATAAAAAAAATATTAAAAGAAATGAAAAATACCGCTTATGATGTTTTATTTTTTTGCATAAAAACGACGCATACGAAAAAAAGGCAAGAAAGATTTTTTTCACAAATTGAGCAAGGTATTTAAAAATAATTTTTAATTTAAAATATCTCAGTGGCGTACCACTTTTTTCTTTAAAAAATTGAGACTATTACCCGTACGCGCGCCACTGATTAACACAAAATTTTTATTTGCATGTCAAAAAATGCGTAATAACTACCTCTTAAAACCCACCAAATTTCATTTGCATATCTCGATCGGTTTTAAAGCAATAAAAAAATAATCAGTTTTTAAGAAAAACTTTAACACCCCGTATCTCGGAAATGAAGCATTTTTGGACAAACGTTTATGGAGCAAACTCTCATTATTTTTTCATGCAGAATCACACCCTGAAGTTTGTCGCACTTATTTACTAACACCCATCAAATATAGTATGTCTTTTTAAAGCTTTTTAAAAGATATTTTGGTTAGTAATGTAATATACAGGGTGTTCTATTAAAAAAAAACATACTTTTTTCCTACTATGTATATTTTAAAATATATTCCTGATTGTTGATACAAAAAATAAGAATAAGCTCAGAAACTAATGTAATAATATTTTGTACGATAGAATATAAAAAAATTAAGAGGGTGTGAATTAATAACTTGACACCAGGTATGATAATGAATACTTATTTTTAAATGGAATATATAAAAAAGCTTAAGAACTGTTAAAAATCAAGGAAAAAGTTTTTCCTTGTAAATGAAAGACTTTGCACATTTGAATGTAAATTTAATTTTTAACATCTTTGCTTTTTAAACAATTTCGAAATTGTGAAAAATAAAGGTTCTTTTCTCTTTAACAAAATTATTATTTTTTAAGACGCATACCACTACAAAAAAATAACAGTTAATTGCATTTTAGGCATCAGACCATGCAGAGCTTTTTATAGAAAAAAATACTTTTATTATAAAATTAATAAAAAAATAGTTACTCATATTCAAACTTATGTAGATCGCCATTAATGCAGCAGCGTATTTACGTATTCGGCACTTAGGGACATATTTAAAGCCTGTTATATGAGACTAAAGATACGCAAGGTTTAGGTTGATGGTTTTTTCTTAAAATAAAAAAAAAAATGAAGGTACCTATGCAACTAAAAAATAGCTTACGGTACTTAGCAGACTAAACTACTAACTAACCAAAAGCGACCATTGTTAAATTTCAAAGTCTAAGATTCAAATAGGAAGTGACCTGCACCCATCTGTTTTGCATAAAAACTATTTTATATGTTCTTTAGTCTCCCCCGTGGCGCAGTGGACAAAGCTTTGATCTTCAAAGCCAGAGGTCGCCGGTTCGATTCCCAGCGGGGGAGACATAGTTAGGTAGTAGTTATTTAAAAATAACGACCGTGGTGGCACTACCTCGTTGTTTAAAAGGTGCTGAGAAATGCAGAACTGCATGTTTCAGTGCTTGGACAATGTTGACGGTTGACGGAACAGGGAATTTTTTTTTTAATCTTTGGACAATCCATGAAGGCTGAAAGCCTAAATACTAACGTACCGTGGGTGTCTTAAGCAGGGTAAGAAGAAGTTTGTTAACACGGGATTTAAAAACTTGAAGATTTGGGGGAAGAAAAGACCTCCGCTGGCAGTAGGTTCCACAGTCTAGAAACTCTAGGGATAAAAGAACAAACGAAATGGGAAGTTCGGGGCCTGTCCAATTGAACCGTATAGGGATGCATACGCGCGGCACCACGAGTTTCTCTGTTGAAAGCTGCAAGAGGAGGAGCTATACTGGATAATTCGTTGGAGCAGAAGCCGTAAAAGTATCTATAAAAGAGCGATAGATCTCCCACAGCTCGACGATGGGCAAGAGAAGGGTTAAGAATGGGTTAAAGATCTAATAACCCGACACCCACGGTACTCTGGTATTTAGGCATAGGCCTTCGTGGGATATCAAAAAGGTAAAAAAATATTACATACAGTATTGGTATTGCCACAAGCTTGGCTAGAAAAGTATGTTTAAGGCCTTTATTAAAAAAAAAAATAACCTTAACATTGTTGACACACCCTGTATATTGGCGGTTCTGTTTTTTTTTACTATATGATAGTACTAATAAATCTTTTTTCTGTTTGCCTTTTCAATTTTATATAATAATATGTATAAAGCCATGGGAAGTTTCTTTAAATTTTAAATATTCAGAAATTATTACAATTCTTGTACATTTTGTATTATTTAAAAACACATATTTTATTAATTAGTCTTACCATGTATTAAAAAACGGTTGCCACTATACAGGGTGTGACAAAAATTTTAAGGTTATTTTTTTTTTTATTTAAATGCAGCCTTTAACTTAATTTTTTAGGCAAGCCTCTGGCAATAACTTTTAATTTAAACAATATAATATTTGGCTCTTCTTCAAAATAAAAGGGATAAATAAGCATTTAAGGAAAATTAATTTTTTATATACTATGATATTCTGTCCTTGTATAATATAATTGAAGTTAGGATTACTTTAAAAGAAAAAAGTAAAAGAAGTAATCTTAACTTTTATTATATTATGCAAGGGCAGATTAGTTCTGCATAGTATATAAAAAGGTTAATTTTCGTAAAATGTTTACCAAATCATTTTTTCTGGAAAAAAGCCAAATATTATTTTGTTTTAATTTAATTTCCCAGACAACAAATAAACCATAAAATAATATCTTTTAGTATAACCTGATTTTTTGATATGTTACTCTCTTCCTCTGGAAAGACCCTGGACTGTCTGGCTGGCGGAAGTGGTTGCGTTTATTAGTTTGCAGGTAATAATCTAAGGTTTTGAAAACATTTTAAGAAAACTAATTTTTGATTTCTTGTCTTTAGATAGGTTTACCAAACAAATTTTTTTATTGCCAGACACTTTCATTATTGCTAATTATACCGTCGTCCCCCTTTTAACTTCTAAACTTTTTGGTATATTTTGATGAAACTTTAAACGATAAAGTATAACCAAAGTCTGCATTTTTTGACATATCCATGACAGTTTTAAATGTCAAGCTGATAGCCCTAAATGTCAAGGTCACAGCTGGGCGCCAACGCAACCGCTACCGCCAGCCAGACAGCCGAGAATCTACCTAAATAAATAATAGTTTAAAAAACTAAAAAACACGCTTTTATATGCAACCGAACTAAAAATTAGAAAATAATTTTACATTACAAAAGTTTGTAACTTCAGAGTAAAAAGCGTGGGGTGCATTTTACTATTTTTTCATAACTTTTTCCTCATAGATATTTGCAAATAGAATAATTATAACATTTAATATATTAAGCACCCCACGCTTTTATTCTGAAGTGACAAACTTCTTGTAATGAAAAATTATTTTCTAATTTTTAGTTCGATTGCATATAAAAGCGTGTTTTTTAGTTTTTTAAACTATTATTTATTTTTCATTTTTTAGTTCGATATATCAATTAGTTAAATGCTCCAGTTTATTCACTAAAAAATTCCTTCGCCATTTTGTTTGTTTAACTAAGGTGTTGCAACCTTATCCCGGTCCCCAACCCGTCGGCAAATGTTGTCAAGTTCGATTATTCAATTGTCTAATCTGGCGCCTCCGCCAGAACGTACGATTTTTCACTTTTCCGGTTTTCCTGGAAAATGCTGGAACTTAACGGGATACTGTTTTTAAATTATTGCATTGTCATCGGTCCTTGATACGTGTGCAAAGTTTCAAAAAAATTGAATAGCTGGAAGTTGGTAAAAATTAGGCTCAAAGATTCCGTTACATAGATAGATAGATAGATAGATAGTTACAACCCAAGTTAATAAAAGCGTGTTAAAAAGGAGGAAGAACAACATACCAAGAAATCAGCCAGCCTAAAATTTTTGTTTTTCCAACGTTGCTACCTTCCGCCATATTTGTTTAAATACTATATTTAACATAAATAAAAATGGATAAAAAGTTTTTATCCAGATTGGTGCAGATCGCCTTCTATTCGGATCCTAGGCTATTAAATAAATAAATGACAAAAAAGCTCTCACAAATTAATAATAACTTTTTGCTGAACTATTTTTAAAAGTATTAAAGTAGGTTGCACACAAACTAAATAATGAAATTATTGTTTTTCGATTAATTGGAAAAAATCTGGCAGCTGTAACTTCAAATTTTAATGCTTCTGTTTTAAGACATAAGCAATGCATTATTTTGTACTTTTCAGATTTTTCTTCAAAAGACTCCTTCACCTTTATACACGTTTTAGTTAGTTTGTCCTTTTCTTTTTGGTAATGTCGCAGATATAAATGCAAACTGTTACTGGTACCTAAAAATAAACAAATTTTTTGTCAATAAATTATACGTTTATCAGCTAAAAAGCTAAAACAATATGCATGCATTCTTGTCTTTCTCGTTAACTTATCAATGGAAAACGGAATTTTTCCAGATAGACTAAAGTTAGCTACTGTCGTACCAATATATAAAAAGAGTGATTCTAATTCGTATACTAATTACAGGGGTATAAGTCTACTTTCGCCTATCTCTAAGATATTTGAACTACCAATAAAAACACAGTTAACAAGTTTCTTGACAAATAACAAGTTATTATCAATTATGCAGCATGGTTTTACTAGGGATAAGGGTACTGAAACAGCATCATGTTCATTTCAAAAATGGACTGTTGATGCTTTAGATAATGGTTTTTGTGTTTTGGGACATTTTGTGGATTTCTCGCGCGCTTTTGATTGTGTACACCACGATTTATTGTTGGAAAAATTGTATTGATATGGTGTCAGGGGAGTTCCATACAATTTTTTAAAGAGTTATCTGGAAAATCGCTTTCAGTTTGTACAGCTAAATCAAGCAAAGAGTGAAAAGAGTCGTATTACCCGAGGAGTACCACAGGGATCTATATTGGGTCCTCTACTTTATTTAATTTATTCGAATGATATTATTAATTATCTTAACACCAATTCAAATATACATACAGTTTGCTACGCTGATGATACTAATGTTTTAATTAAAGAAAATACCCTTAGTAAGTTAAAAATTAGTAGTGAAAACATATATCGTAAAATAATTTTGTGGTCAGAAAAAATTATCTTAATTTAAACACAAGCAAAACCACATCTCTTTTGTATACTCTATCAAGGCGGCTTAATTTGGATAGATTTACACTTTTTGAAAATACGGCAAGTCCTATTAATTGTAGTAAAACCACTAAAATGTTAGGTTTGAATCTAGATTTTAAGTTGCAGTGGGACTCGCATATAGATTTTCTCTGTGCCAAATTACGTAGTGCTTGTTATGCTCTAAATTTCATGTCCCAACATTGCAGTAGAGACACCCTACTTACTCTTTATTATGCATACTTTCATAGCCATTTACGATATGGGATTATTTGTTATGGTGGGGGTGCTCAGGTTAATAGGGTTTTTTTGCTTCAAAAGTACGCAGTTCGGATAATCAGTGGCTTAACGCATAGAGAAACATGTCGCGACGCTTGTTAGAAATTAAAAATTTTAACTTTTTATTTAACTTATATTTTGGAACCGTGCATTTATGTTTACAGAAATAAAAGTTTATTTGTAACTAATGGTATGCAACACGATCACAACACTAGAAATGGAGCTTTATTAGCGCCAGACAGGCATCGGACAGCAACGTACCAAAAACATTTTTATTTTAATTGTTGTAAATGTTTTAATTCTTTTGATGATGATATAAAGAACTCCAAGAATATCAATATGTTTAAAAGTAAATTAAAAAAGTTTCTACTAGATAGAACTTGTTACTGCTTTGACGATTTTTTTCAAGGTAAAATCTACCTCAATAATTTTGTTTTCCTTTTACTTTTTATGTAACTTATTTTTAGTATAAAATGTTTTGACAGTTTTTTTTATAATTTTGTTTTGTTTATTTGTAGTATTTATTTTAAGGACTTTTTGACTTTTTCGTCAATTATTGTGCTGTTTGTACTTTTAAATTGATGAAATAAAAATTATTATTATTATTATTATTAATATTATTATGGATCGTAAGTCACAAATATACGCCTCTATACGAATTTCGTTCCTTGAAGCGTGAATATGTATAGTATACTGTGACGTATATTTTGAATACATCCCAACTAACAATTTTAAACGCCTTTAGTCGCCTTTACTAAAAATCACACGAAATTTAACGTTGCCATTAGTAGAAAACTAAGCTGTTCTTCCGACCAATTAAATTAACGTCGTAGTAATTAAAACATTAAGGTTGCACCGGAAACGGTTGTCCTATTAACGTCTATACGTCGTTTTCTAAACTATGGTCTTTATGGTACTTATTTTGGGAGAGAAGCTAACGACGCTTTAACGTTGCCTGAAAGCACCTGAAAGCTACCTCCATAGTTGCATTTCACAACGTTGATGATTAGTTGCAGCAACCTAGCAACGGTTACGGGCCATTTCGATCGAAGGATTAACCTTTACCTGATAAATGGCGCTAACATTGGTTTAATCTTAGTAAAAAATATGATTGCGATCGCGACTACTTTCCGCCATTAAAAAATGTGAAACTAGGAACAAATCAAGGCAGCCATTTTAACTTTTTAATGTGGAACAAAAAGAAAAATATAAATCTACTAATTTATGGGCGTTTTTAGGATTCTGTTAAGAGAGCACGTTATTAAAGATGAAGCCATTATTTTAAAACATAATTTAATGTTTTTTTATTACTTATAATAATTTTTTAAAATTGAAAAAAAAGCATATTGTCTTATGTAAAACTGCTTGTTTTCATGACGCGCCTGTTTTTTCTTTTATTTTCGCCATATGTTTGTCAGTAAACTGCAGTTCGTTTTAAAATTTGAATGAAATGCAAATAAATCACGGCGATTTAATCATCTAGTTCATGACAAAATATTAATATAAACAACATTTTTACTACTCTGCCATGATAGTTAAGGTATAACTCTAAATAGGAAGGTTGACAGCACGAGCCTTTAGGCGACTGCGGCAATCCCATAAGTAAGAAAAAGACACTTTATACATACTATATTTTTTCTACGACAGTATAAAAATTTCCCAAAATACCATTTAATACATGTTTTATTTAACTAAACTTATTAATTTTAATTTTTGCAGCACAGCCATTATATTGCAACAAAAAATCATAGCCTCCTTATTTTTTAAGAGACAATTATCCTCTTTATAATATTGCATTTATAATTTAATTTTAGAAAATTGTATGTACTTAGTTTTTGTAGAAATAATACTAAAAAGTATAACTCCCTTTTTAATTTCTTCGTCATTCAAATTCATTTATTTTCAATAATTTCTATTAAATTTATTTGCAAACTGTCAAATTTTAAAACTAGTGACACATGAACTAAAAGAAATAATGACGAAATCAAAGGTAACTTAACCGTTTGTTTCAGTTTTTTTCCAATATTGTTCTTCTAATTTGGTTGTTGATATTTTAAATTCAGAAAAAAATTGTTGCTTTTAATAATCTTACGTTAACACATTGATGGACAGTGCGAAAATAGTCGAAGTTCCAAAAAATCACATTGATATTTTAGAAGCCTATGAACCGATTTTTTCATATTTTGACCATATATATAAAATAGGATAAAGTTTGAAAAAACAACTTTGGACGCCATACTGCCATAACAGTTGTGACCCACCAACACTACTTTCTGACTTTATGACAGGACGCATTACTGCATAAGCAGTAATTTTTTATTGACAATTTTGGGACACTATACTGCTAGAGCAGTATAAATTTCTAAAACGTTTTAACTTGAAGAAACATTTATTTTAAAGAAAGAAATAAAATACAACTTAAAGTAAAAACTAGTTCCTAAGGCTAAAATGGTAACTTTCAAAGCATGTCGGACATAATGCTGGTTTGTCTTCACAACCCTTACATCTGTATGACACTTGTGTCCTTTTGTCCTTTTTGAGACACTCCTTGCAGTTTAAAAAGTAGTTCTTCCTTGTATAATTCTCAGAGGGCATGGGGATTTTTTCGGGAAAATGGGGGTATCATTATTATCTGGTCTTGCTGGTGTTCGCCGATTGTCATGTACAGCAATGTTTTTGTTTGTTTCAAAAAAAAGTCTACCATTTTTTTCATTTGCAGGTATTTCCAGCAATCCTCGAATAATCTTTTCTCGAAATTCGATCATTCTGATATTTTTTACTTTTTTCTTGTAAATAATAAATGCGTTAAATATGGTAA
Source organism: Listronotus bonariensis (assembly GCA_014170235.1). Classification (NCBI taxonomy): domain Eukaryota; kingdom Metazoa; phylum Arthropoda; class Insecta; order Coleoptera; family Curculionidae; genus Listronotus; species Listronotus bonariensis. The sequence goes on from JACEGR010005883.1 coordinate 52,846, forward strand.
CGTCTAGTAAATGAAAAATGATTTTCTTATACCACCTTACTGTTTTTCGTGAGCATGAGTAGTAAGATACAAGCTGATCCAGTCTATCAACACCAGACATATATTTGTTATATTCTGCTACTTCAACTGGTTTTAATTTCACCTTAAAAAATATATATTATTATATTAGTATACCTATTTTAGAAAAACAATAAATTTACCTTGCCAAAGCGATTTGAGACTTCAATTAACTTGGGATGATACTTGGTGGTTAAAAGTAAGACATCCCTGTTGTCTCTCCATTTGGAAACGTATACACCTCGACGTCTTCTCCAGATGTATTCACCCTTTTTCAACTTTTTCAAAGTCACAACTTTTGGATTCCCTTTCCTATTGCTCCTGAGGGTCCCTGTTGTGTGAGTTTTGTGTTTTAAGAGGTTTTCTGAGAGCTTTGCACTATTATAAAAATTATCCATCACCAGATGGTGTCCTCTATTGAGATATGGACTCATTAGTCGCAAAACAAGCGAATCCACTTTTGATTCCGCTTCAATTTTTTCACTTTTTCCTTTGTATATTTCTATATTAAATAAGTAGCCATTTGGCGCACATAACTCAAAAAATTTTATTCCATATCTTGCTCTTTTATTTTTTATGTACTGTCTGAAACTAAGCCTTCCTCGAAAAAGCAGTAGTGACTCATCTAAACTTAAGTGTTCCTCAGGGCTATAAGCATAGGTATCTTAGAATTTGCTCATATCTTCTTCCAGATATAAAGTGAGAAAATATAGGATGATAGTATAAGGGATCCACTGAAAAGTCCTTCCTTAGCTCGGGATATCCTATTTGGGCTCTAAGAAGGGTCACAGCTATAAAAATATCAAATTCCCTTGGTTCAATTGAAACAAATTTTGATGACCTGGAATTTTTTTGTGTGGTCGAGAAGTTCTGGACATGGTTTCACCATATTTATTAGAGCAATTTATTATTAAATTTTTGATTTCAGCTGTCCAAAGCATTTGAAATACTTCAAGGGCACTCATGCCATCCGTAATGTCAATTTTTATTCCCGCTGCATCATGATCAAAGTTAAAATTGGGGATATCTTGCACAAATTCAACCCATTCATCTAAAAAAATACAAATATGCAATAAACAAAGAAAAGTAGAAAACTGGAAAACTCACCGTCTTTGTCTTCGTTTCTCTCATTTTCTGTGTCAACATATTCACTATTGGTATCTGTTTCAATATTTTCTTTCTCTGACTTCTCAATTTCAGAACTGCTGCTTAAATTACTATCTCTGGGTTGATAAGTAGGGTCATTTATATCAAATTCACCGTCTCTGTCTACAAAGGGGTCCGACCTTTCCGTGTCCGTAGAATCACTCTCACTGTATTCACCACTTGACACTTCATCATAAAGTTTTAACAATCTCTGTTCTTCTTTAGGATCCATTACTAATTACACAAATCACAAAAACAAAAACACGTGCTATCTCTTGGGCAGTTAAGATACAACTGGGTATTAAACAATGAGACGGTTACTGCTATAGCAGTAAGCGCGCCAAAATTACTCTCCACTCAAGGAACAAACAGGTTGCCTATGCAAACTAGTTTTTCCTACTAGTAGGACAGTGCCCCAAATTTAAAAGTGTTGCGTTGGGACAGTAGTAGTTGAACTACAGTAAATTTATATTCAAATTCCTACTGCTATGGCAGAAGTGAATTTTCACAGGCAATTTATTTTACTGCCATAGCAGTATGTGTCCCATGCAATGATCTGAAAAATAAATATGGATGAATGCAGCGAAAATCACAATAACCCCTACGTGGGCACCGCGCAGTACACTTGTGGGCATGCGCAATAAACATTTACTGACTAGCCGAAAACAAACAACAGGACCGGGTTTAACATTTTGTATATGATTCATTTATAAAGAAAACATACCAAGTAATTTTGGGGTATACATATTTAAATATTTTATTTTAAGTCTGTATTCGTCTTTCATAGCAGTCCCTAAAAAGTAAACCGGTTTTATATTGGGGACTATTTTTTGTTGTATATTTTTTTATTTTTCGGTCGTATCGCCGATTTTATTAAGATTTAGCAAACGAGAGTGCTTAGAAGCACTGATCTCAATTTAAATTCCATTTTATTACTAAAACACCTTCTTTTTTGATTCATGAGGACCCACTTTTACTTAACCTCAAACCTGCACGCTATTTTATGTATTATTATCTTCCTTCTTAACACTACCTTGACACAACAAAACTGAATAGTTGGTATTTTATTATAAAAGCAATTAGATTTGGTGTAACTTGTTTGAGGAATAAATCTCAATTCATAAACTGATATTTCGTTTCCGTTGGCGTAGCAGTTGTCGTTCAGTTAAGTTTGGCGTGTAATGCCATTGAAATTGTTTATTTTTGGGGTTAGGGCCAAACTGACCTTATATTTGTAATTGAAACCACAAAAAAAAGCGAATCACAAATATTAAAATTGGTAATGTACCCAGTAAGTAATTATTGATTTAATTTGCCTACAAATGCCAACTTGAAATAAACTTGATAATGTAATAATCTTAAACTAGGCTTAAAGCGCAATGGAATCGCTTGGACTATTTAATTTTATTCAAAACATTCCACAGAAAGATACCTATGTTCCTTTTTTAACATACGAGCAATAAGCAATCTACAAGATATTATATGGTATAAATCGTCCTCAATATCACAAAGCGGCGTATCTTTATGTTTAAATTTCACGAGGGTGCTTTTTAGGTATTTTTTGTACTACTCTTTTTTAGTAAAATGAAATAGGCTTAGTATTATATTTCTATAACTTTTAAAGATATCAAAATCTAACATATGCCAATTTGTAATATTAAGAAGCAACTTTTTTAAGCAATTACATCAGCTCTAGTCAATTTTCCTACTTTTTGAGATACGCCACATCGTGATATTGCCGACGAAATTGCTTATGGCTACGTGTTATAACCTGAAAATATGTCAAATTATTTTAATTAAACTGCCATATTTTATTTTGTGTGATTATAAATGCATCAGTCCAATGCTAATACAGGGTGTCCGACTATATTTTAACCCATTTTCACCGCGAATAATTTTAAAAGAAATAAAATTATCAAAATGCGGTTTTCGCGAAAAAGCCTTAGATTTCTTTTAAGTTTCTTTTTATATCCTTGCCATTTGGTTGTGACATTTATTTCTTACGAAAACGGTCAATTTTCGAATATAGGGCAAGTTTGTTATTTTAAATGAAACTCCATATATATTTTTCTATAATCCTTTAATACAATTTTTCCCGCTAAAAAAAAATTAACCCAAACCATGACTATTTCAAAAAATAATGGATTTATTGATCTCTAAAGAATTGACTGCATGGCAATAAAGAGTATTATTTAAAACAGGAAATTTGCTACTTACTTATTATTTAATTTTGATTATGCAAAACTTAAATTAAATAAAAGTTTAAAAACACCAAGAATTACTCACAACGCACAAATAAAACACCAAATACCAAATAACTATACCTGATAACGGTCGACCGTAGATGGGAGATTAGGATTGGTCGGTCGACGGCGTCAATTTTACCTGGATTTTACGATCGGGAAATCCCAAATTATAAATTAAATTAGGATGAGTGACCCTGTCACCGCATAGGTAAACGTTTTCAGTGTTGCAACCACTATATTTATTAAAATACTGCTAATTTTGTCAATGTTGCCAACACTATATTGGGTTTTAAATAAAAATGCTAACCTTTATAACAACTGCGCATGTGCAAAGGTGTACAGCAATTCTCCCAGTGTGGGGTAAAAATTCTTGCGCAGGTCTATTGAAAATATATGGGGATCATTTTCTATTAGCAATCCTTTTAATTTTTAGATCAATGGTCCCATGGCGTGAATTTTAGAATACTACTATGACAGTAACGTCCATCAACGTGTTAAAGAATTGCATTTGTTATTAATCAAAAAAACAATGAGGGAAAAAAGAGCGTGTCGTCTTGTAACTATAACTACAAAAATATTGAAGATAGGTGAAATTTTAAAAAAGATCCTAAAAGAAAAAAACATAGTTTTTTTGGCAAGAACTTCTTAACTTTAGTTTCATTATAGTTATTCAATTTTTAAATAACTTATTTTTCGCCTTTAGTTGTCATTAAATCCCCTCTAAAGGTTTAAATAATGTACGTATATTTTTTTTTATTTGGGAGTATCTCTAAACTACATAAAAGTTATTATGAATTTTCTAAGTGAACAAAAAATATAAAAGTAAAAAATCTAAAAATGCTTTTTATTTATTAAAAAAAAAAAATACGTAAAAAATTGTTTACTTAGGTTTCTTAACGCAATATATTAATACAAAAACAACTATAATCATACATTTGGTAAAAATCAAAACCGTTTTTCGGATTTTTTATTTTTAGGTAACTTCGACAATTGATAGTTAACAAATAAAAAAACTTTTATTGACTTTTAAAACGGAATCTTCTCTATTATGTAAATAAGAAAAGGTTTAAAAACTATAGGTACGATATTTAAACTTTTCCTATGCCCCGCCCGGCGATGCATCACCCGGTATGTAATTTTCGAGCGTATCATTGTTTATTCTTTTATATTATATATCACTTATATTACTACAGTTGATAAAAATAGTTTATTTAAATTTTTTAGACTTATAACTTGCTTTCCTTCGCTCTTCACTTATGTCTACTTTTTCAGTCCTATGATATTATTTTACTAACTCTAGTTGCATAAAATTTATTTAGGGACTTAAAACCTACATTATTTCATATTATGTTATATCTAAAATACTACAACTGGTACAAAATAATGGTGTTTTCCAGTAATAACTTTTTTTAAAGATGGTATCCTAAAAATCACCAAAAGGGTGGGGCCGTTACAAGAAAAAAATCAGCTGTCCACATAGGGACCAAGATAACCTGGAATTTTTTATATAAGAAAAAAAATGTTTTAAAATTCATTTTATAATAAAATTTTCATATGATTTACAGGGTGGTTTTAAATTACAAATTTATTTCTGTAAGTATAGTCCCTTTTCTCTCAGCTCCCAACAGAGAAACTTGTGGTGCCGCACGTAAGCATCCCTATATGGTCCAATTGGACAGGCCTCGAACTTCCCATTTCGTTCGTTCTTTATCCCTACAGTTTCTTGACTGTCGAACCTTACTGCCAGCGGAGGTCTTTCTCCTTTCTCCCCCAAAAGCCTCAAGTTTTTAAGTCCCGTGTTAACAAACTTCCTCTTACCTTGCTTAACCCACGGTATGTTAGTATTTAGGCTTTCAGCCTTCGTGAAATGTCCAAAGATAAAAACAAAACAAAAATGGATATATTTTTTTTATTGACAATACTAGTTAATATACAAAGTGTCTTAAATACATTATTTTTATTGTCAAGTAGGTAAATGAAACACCCCATATAATTTTACAAATTTTGACCTTATTGCTGAGTTTTGAAATATAGGCAGTATGCTGGATATACTCAATAACAATTATAACTGAAGAAAGAAAGTAATATTTTGGTTAAACTCATTTTTCACTGTCAGAGTGAAATATAATAACATGTAAAAATTTTCCTCCATTGTAAGAACTACTAATAGGTATGTCAGCAATTTAGTTTATTTTAGACACATACTTAGTTAATTTCACTAAAAAAGCCGCAATACGTTAATTATGGCTGCTTTTTAGGTTAAGTAACTAAATATTTATCTAACAAACTAAATAGTTGACTTACCTAATAGTAGTTCTTACAAACTGATAATTAATTATATGATATTATATTATTTGTTACTCTGGCAGTGACTAAATTATTTAAAAATAATTAGAACCAAAATATATTTTTTTCACTTTTATTTCAATAAAAAAATTATTTTAGGTTTATTTTTGTATCTTGTACAGGGGCGAAGTTATTTCGTTTATAAATAGAGTTAGGATACCCTGCATATTTTTCTAAAAATCAATTCTACAGGACATTGCAAGAAAAATACATGTACCACATGTTATACATATCTTAATAAATTTTTGATAAAATGGCGTTTAAAAATGTAATGTTAACCGTCATTTTTATCGAGTGCGGAAAAGTACACTACTACTTTTCCGCACTAGTCCAGAAAAGTACAAATATTTTAAACCAAATATTAGTGAGTCGCAATAAAGGATTTTCATGTACTTCTTTCTTTGGTATGGTAGGATATTAGGTAGCATTGTGTTAATATAAAAAAATAAAATTTTAGTTTTTATGTTTTCCTTACGCTCGTTAAAAAATAGCGTTCCTAACCCGTGCTGAAAGTGCCACTTTTCCGCACGCGACTGCAGTTGACCGAACGACGCGTAGCTATTACAAGGCAGTGAAAAAACTATTTTTTAAATATAAAAATGCTTTTAAAAAATATCACCTTATGATAAACAGAAAACTTCAAAGTAAAAGAATGTAATTTTGGAAAAAATAAACATTTTTGTAACTACTTAAATAACACTGTAAATAAAATATAATCTATACTCATATATATAAAGAGGTAAAGTTTGTAACTTTGTTTGTGAGTATTGTGGAATTGTTTGTTTCTGGCCGCTAATCTTCGGAAGTACTGAACCTATCATAAAAATTCTTTCACAATCAGAAAGCTACACTATTTAGAAGTTTTATAGGCTAAATTTTACTATGATTAAACAAAAAATTCAAACGCCCAACGAAGTAGGCACGGGTTGGCTATCTTGGATAAAGCTATAACTTTGTTTTGATATTGACGTGACTATTCTCAATGGAATTTGATGCGTTTTTCTTTAGTAGATACAGTGATTTAAGAGGAAGGTTTATATGTAAAATAATATCCAAAAAAACATATACAGAGTTTAAAAAATAGTCTACATTTAATATTTGATATTGACGTTACTTTTCTCAACGGATTTTGATGCGTTTTTTAATAGATATAGTGTGTCGAGAGCAAGGTTTATATGTATAATAATATAAAAAAACATATACAGAGTGTTTGAAATGATTTGACATTTAAAATTAAATATTGTCGTTACTAATTACGTTACAATTAAAAAAAGTGTTTATAGGAATTGTGCAGTTCTTTATCACTATTCAACGGATTTTGATGCGGTTTTTAAATAGATAGAGTGAATTAAGAGGAAGGTTTATATGTATATAATAATATCCAAAATCATCACGGTATAGGAAAGGGGAATTTGATCTTTACTCCGAATTTAACGCGTGCGAAGCCGCGGGCAAAAGCTAGTATTAAATAAAGCTATACAGGGTTATTAGACAAAACCGGAGCGGTGGATTATCTTAGCAACCGTCAAATGTAATTAAACCAAATTTTGCGCGAAGGGGGAACTAAAGAATTAAAAATTGTATTTGCGAGGTTCTCAAGTTTATAGTTTTCTGTCTTAGTTAGGAAATTTTAAAATTTTAAATGGAATACCCCATTTTTATTATTTAAATCAAAACCCTGTATCAAATTAATTACAACCTAATATACTATACTAATTTTTGACGTGTTTCGGTAGGATCGTTTTTGAGATAATTGACCATATCAAGTACATAGTTGAAAGAAGCATGATGCCATATCTTCAAAATTGACGGGAGTAGAAAAACGATAATATTAGGTAAGAATAAAGTTAATACAGTCAATTGATTACTATAATAAAAATGAGGGTATTCCATTTAAAATTTTAAAATTCTCTAGCCTAGAGACAAAGCTATAAACTTGGCAACCTCGCAATTTTTTTTTTTTAATTCTTTATGTTTAGTTACCTCTTTGCACAAAATTTGGGTTATTTCTATTTGGCGGTTGCTGAGATAATCCACCATTTCGGTTTTTTCTACTAGCCCTGTATGGTAGGTACTTACCAAGTTATAGAGTAGAGTTACAATGCTAAATATATTATGTTTATCTGATTGGATTCGAAAACAAAAGAATAAGTAACATTGAAAACCACTGGAAATAAGTAACGTTAGTTGGCCTTCAAAAATGTCTTTAAAATTTGTAACAACTTTGTGAAGTCTTAAAGCCAATATTTCTACTTTTCTTGCGGTTTTTGAAACTTTCTTGTCATGGTTTTCATTTTTTTTTAATTTACATTTTAAAATTATTTCTCCCTGTCTATGGTATCTACGTTTTATGACCAACAAAAGAATTGATATAATAATGCAGTCTAAAATAAGATAATAATTCAAAAATATAAGTATTATAGGGTACAGTAATTTAAAAGTTCCGTAACTATTAAAAATAATAAGATAATTTACTATGGGTATTATCGCCGTTAGGTACATTATAGGCCACTTGCCAAATTGATACTTCTTGTTATCATATGTTGATCTTTTAGTGGACAAAACTTTATCAAATAATGACAATTCCAAAAAATTTGATACCAAGCTGATCTTTTCTATACGAGTTAACAGTTGCTAAAAGTACTAGTGGGCATAAGGTACATATTCCTATAAATTTTAAAGTAGATATAGGATTCTTTTCATAGTGAGTCCCTAACAACTTAGCAGTCAAAAACATTATAAAATCAAACGAAAATATAACTTGAAATTTGTATAGTTTTTCGTTTTTTAGTTTGTTATTTTTAAAGTTAAAGTATGGAAATATGCTAAAATTTCGTAGATAGTTAGCAACAGAAATTAAAAAAACAATATCTGGCTGAAAATTCATATTGGATCTTTTTGCTATAGTGAACACTTGTTTACACTTTTTTGAATATCCATGGTTGGTTTTATCAGTGTTATTACCACCTAGTCATTAGTTATTGGATTCTGGTGTAAACTGGTCCTAAAATGCATTTGCTTTATCATAACCACGTCTTCTCTTATCATTTATTACATCTATTTTCACTTAGTTTACCTTCTTAGTTGTACACTGTCCTATACTGAACTTAACTAAAAACAAAGCTTTTACACTTTCAGTCCAATTTGATTACCAATAAAATTTTATCTTTACTTATGAAATTGTCGTTTTATTTATGAACACAATTAGTTTTATTTATTACCACCAAAGTCAACAAAAAAATTAAATTAACTATACAAATGTAAAAAGTATCGATCATTAACATTATGCTATTAATTTGTTGATATTTATAATTCAACAGTTAGAAATATGATATACTCCAATATGTGAGCTTGGTTTAAATTAAGTTTTTTAAAAATAAACAATATCGCGGTAAGTAAGAAAATAAAACCCAAACCAAAAGAAGATTGCATTCCGCAAGAAATAATAAATCCTATAACCTTTTAAAACAACATAAGGCAGAGGCATAGACAAAAACAGCACTACCAAGGACTACCGGAATTACAAAATACAATCAGACATAAACTGAATATTTACAAAAACAACGCTCAGTCAGCCGTCCTAAGGGGTTTGTCCACTCAAGATAACTCACTCTGGAAGCTGACCAGGAGACAAAAAGCGGACACAATCGCCAGCTTTCCAGCTGGCGTTTTTTTTTATCCTTATGACATCTCACGAAGACTTATGCCCAAATACCAGTGTACCGTGAGTTCTGGGTTACTGGATATTAAACCCATTATTGTCGTGTTCCGTCAACGTTATCCAAGCACTAAAACATTTAGTTTTTGCATTTCACAGCATCTTTTAGACAACGCGGTAGTGCTACCATGGACGTTATTTGTAAATAACTACTACCTAGGAATGGCAGAATATTACACAGTGGTTTGCCATTGCCAACTGTGGGGTGACGAGCAAAGAAAAATCCGATGTCCGACTCCGAGATTCGAACCCGGATCGCTGCGGTGAGAGGCTGACACGTTAGCCCCGCACCACTGCTCGGCACATGTAGCGAAACACCCAACACGACGAAAGTACAGAATACAATAACTACAGAAGCATAGGACCTGATATCCCGCAAATACTTCATCCCCCCACCCTACTATCAAAATACCTAATCAAACTCAAGGTCACTTTAACTAATCATTAACTCCCTACCCAATAATAAGGCATCCGGCGAGGACTAAGTTGCCATACATACTAAAGAGCCTACCCAGAAAGGCATTTATAAAGTTTCTGTATATAATAAATGCAATGATTGTACTACAGCACTTCCCTCAGCAATGGAAATGGGCCATTGTGGTCCCGATATTAAAACCTGGTAAGGACCCCAGAACACCGGTATCATTTAGGCCCCTTGCATTAGTGAGTGTCGCCAGTAAGGTTGCAGAGCGAGCGATACTTCTAAAACTTAAGCTATTTCATTATGAGGCGGGCCTGCCGCAAGAACAGTTCGGCTTCAGGGCCGGACTAAGCACGGTTCTGCTGGTGTCCAGTGTAATACAAAACATCATAAACAAATTCAACGCGAAGCAAAATACTGTGCATTTTGCACTGGATATCAGCAGAGCCTATGATTCGGTTTGGCATAACCGCCTGATATGGAAGCTCCACTATATACACAATTTACCATTACATTTGTAGTATCGCTTTTCTACTCATATATATTAAATAGAACCTTCTCGGTGAGGGTTGGCAACTCCGTCTCCGCAGCAAAAATATTCACTTGGGTGACCCCAAGGATCCGTCTTAAGCCGAAAGCTCTTTAACCTCTATATGCCCGAACTTCCCAAATACCCATTCACCATCTTGGCCCTATTTGCCGATGACGCGCTCGTTTACACGAGCTCGTTTTCGGCAATAGTGGCCAAGTCACACATCCAAAATAACGTACACTTCCTTCTTCCATATTACAAAAAAGGAAAATCGAACTCAACGAGGAAAAATACGAATGCCTTGTAGCTGCAAGAAAGTTAAGCAATAACAACCTTCCCATTCCGTTTAACACACACACCAATAACACCGGTCAAACAAATCATATATCTGGAGGAAGTAATGGACCAACGCTTAAAACTCGTAGCACACATAAACCATTTACTCAAAATCTTCCTTATCCCTCGAAAACAAACCCATTACATATAAACAAATAATAAAATCTGTCCTTCTTTACGCAGCCCCCGCCTGGTCCTGTGTCTCAGACACCCAACTCAACAGACTCCAACGACTACAAAATAAAAGTCTTCGTGCAGTCACCGGTGCTGGCAGGTATGCCAGGATCGTTGATTTTCACGAAGCGACAAACACCCCGACTATCAAGCAAATCACTACTATATTAGAAAAAATCTTCCCAACCAAACCCCCTAAGTCCTCTTACTACCCACCTTACAAGAACATGTGCCAACGATAATCGTACATACAATCCTATTTACCACAGATTCCCTTTTTACCATCTTGCTCCCTTTTACCCATTCTTTATGTTGTAATGCGTAATGTAAAAACTAACAATTCCATTTTTTTCCTTCTTAGCTCAGTGGAAATTTTGTTTTACATTAAAATAAATATATTAAGGAGAAAAAACTTACCAATCCGTTTCGGTTATGTAATCCCAAAGTCCTGGTTTTCGACACTAGGTTTAAGGGAAAGGGAAAAAGAAGGAATTTAGGGATGTCGAAAATATTAGTATACAGAAAATATAACCGTTCGTGTAAACCGTAAAACCGCCGATAAACTTAATTCAATATTTATCTTCGCTTAGAAAGATCTTATCTACCGAAATATGAATATCAGCTGCTTCTACCAAAGTATTCATATCAACTCTCGCTACCGAAGCGTAAAATCAACTTTTGCTACCGAAATATAAATATCAACTGACCTAACCATAAAAATGTGTTTAACCCTTTTAACATCAAAAGGCAATGTTGCCAACAAAATAAAATATTAAAATACCAATTTATTTTTGGCCTAAACACATTCCAAAGTTTGAAATAAAATTTAATTCTCTACAACATTGCTACTTATACAATTTTGTTCTATTTAAAAAATAAAAGTGGTTAGTTCCTGGACATTTTTCAAACCTCGTCATAAGTTGCTCTGTATAATAGCAATTGGAGTGAAACTTTTTATTTATTAGTTTTGGACAATGCGACCAGTTTTCCCAAAACTTTGTTTTAAAATTTAAATAGATTTGGTCCATTTGTCCTCTTATAATAACTATCCTGGAAGACACTGTATTATAAAAATGCAGTAAGTGGCTAAAATATGAAACATATTTATTTAAAATAGTTATTTTTGTACCAAGGGCGTAAAATAGAACTTTTACGCCCGCGGCTGAAAGTTGTTGCCCGAGCTCCGTAAGGGCAACAATCAGCTAATTTTTCTAATTCTCTTCTAATTTTTAGAGAGTGTTTGTAGGTGGTAGCATACAGGGGTAGCAGAAATTAAGTGTGTTGATTTGACAAATTTTAAAAAATTATTACTAACAGCGATTATTTCTGTTAATTTTTAAGATAATTGTCTAATAAATAATTATTTCTAAGGTTTCATTTAAGAGCTCCCTACCACCAAGATGTATGGTTGACGATGTTGTGAAAAATAATTACTAAGCAGATGATTTTTTTTCTGTTGAATAAATAATATTTATATAATTAAACAACCACGTTGTCCTACAAATTGCGAGGTACGTCATCCTGGTTTTTGATATTTATCAAATCAACATATTTAATTTCTGCTGCCCCTGTATGCTACCTCCAATAAAAATTGTTGTAAGGACAAAAGTTAGTCGTCTCATCAAAATAAAACTACGAAAAATAAGCTTGTTAGTAATAACTTGGAAAAATGGTCCAGGGATTCCTAATTATAGGATTTAAAATATTCTGTACTAGCCGACCCGTCTCACTATTTTATTTAAAATAAACTTGCCTCGGGCAAGAATCGAACTCCGGCCGCCAGCGTGACAGGCGATCATTCTACCACTGATTATACTTATATTTATCTGCTGACTTGATAAACATATGCCATTATTTTTTTCTAAACTTTTTGTTAAACCATTATTAAATATAGCCTATAACACTCCTGAATAGTGTAGCTTTCTGATAGTGAAGGAATTTTTATGATCGGTTTAGTATTACCGAAGATTAGCGGCTACCCACATAACAATTTCACATTCTTGACATAAGCATAGAATAATCTTTTTTAGAAATATAAATGCTCAGCATATGCGGTATTATCATTGAGAACCTGCTCAGAACATACTAAGGATATGTTACACCACTTGAATTATTCTATATAAATGCTAAGCACATACTGTAGCGCATCTACTACATATACTAAGTATTAACTTTTACTTAATGATTAGCATGTGCAGAGCATCATTTTCCCTTCTTTTTGCACTTAATTCTTGAGTCTTTTGCTAAATTGGTGCTTAATATTTAATTTTCACCTCTAAAAACCCTATTATTCTATTTGTTTTATTTATTTTTTCAATAAATTGTAAAGCTTTATTTTCAATCGCACGCATGAGATTAAAATGAATAAAAATAAAGCTTTGCAATTTTTGGAAAAACGGGTAAAATAAAGAGAAAAATGGGATTTTAGAGGTGGAAATCACATACTGAGTACCAATTTAGCTTTCAATCAAGAATTGTTTGCAAGAAAAGAAGGAAAATAGTGAATTCAAGTTAGTTTTAGATCAAGTCTGATGATAAATAGATCGAGAACTAAAGGTGCCCAAAAAAACTATCAGATTCGGAATCAGCACCCCAAAAACCCCCGTATACCAAATTTTATTAAAATCGGCGATGAGTCCAGTTTGTAAATAATTACCGAAATTTGGTATACAAGGGTTTTTTGGTCAGTTCTAGTTCATTCCCAATATCAAAAAAACTAAGAATGCAAAAAATGTCAACTAAAATTATCTAGAAAATAATTACATGGAGCTATATTTTCGAATATGTTTGTAACATAATTAATAGAAAAACTTTCTTAAGAGAAGGGCAGTAGAAAAAATAAAAAGCCTTTAAATTTTGGTTTAACTTAAATTTATTTAAAAAAAAAACACATTTTAAATCACCCTTTTTGTGCTGTCTTCTGCTGCAGCCTCCGTCCTAGTCAGAGGCATTTTTTAGCCATTTTTTTAATATCATATTTATTTTATTGTTAGTCTCTGTGGAACAGTTCTCAGGTTTTTCTATAGTTCCGAAAACAAATTTAAAAGATTATTAGAATTAGGCTAATATTTTCCATTGAAACCTTACCATATATAATATAATATGTTATCCAGTTTTTGAAAGACCCCTTTTAATTGGCTTCTGTCCAATTTGTTTGTAAGGCATTAATGCTTTATGATAGCAACAACTATATTCCTATAATGTCCCCTAAGTCTCTTTAACTCCGTAGACATCGTTGACAAATGGTGCAAACAGGAGAGACTCTCAGTCAACCCTCATAAAACAATAACCGTCCCTTTTACAAAAAGAAGAGCGCTTGAAGGACTAAGACCTTCCAGGCTCAACGGAGTGAAAATCCCCTTTTCAAAAGAGGTTAAATATCTAGGAGTCATCTTTGACCAAAAACTAACCTGGGGACTCACACTTAAGCAAAGTCACTCAGAAGGCAAGAACTACCCTGGGTAGATGCCGAAGACTTTGCGGAAAGAATTGGGGACTCAGTCCGAAGATGAACCTATGGTTATACAAAATGGTCGTGAGACCAATGATAACCTACGGGTCAATTGCCTGGGGTGCAAAGACGCTACAAAAGACGGCAATAAGGCAATTACAAAGTATACAGAGACTCGCTTGTCTATGTATTACGGGGGCCATGAAATCGACCCCTACTGCAGCACTGGAAGCGCTGCTTAATCTAC
>JACEGR010005884.1:0-67505 GCA_014170235.1 Listronotus bonariensis
TTTTAAATGTTTTTTTTAGAAGATACATCAAATATGACATTTTATCATTCTAGGGTCGCGGTCCAAATAAATTGTGCTCATAGCATTTACGACGTATTGACTTTCATCGAGCGGTCCGATTTAGGTGAGCACGATTTTGTTTGCAGTATTAATAATTCGGACCACATGTGAGTGTGCTTACGAATTCAGTTCAACATAACCTAACAAAGTATTTTTCAATGTAAACAAGAGTATTTGGATAACTGATGAAGATAAGAAAATGCTTGTATTTCAAGCAATTTCAGCAATCGAGGAAAGTGACGATAGATACATTTTATTTTGGATGCTTGAAATCACAATACATCGATTTAAGCAAATGCACTATGGTTTCTGGGAGCCTATTTTTTGGCAAAAATTCATAAATGCGTTTAATTAAAAAACTTACAAGTAGAAATTGGTTTTTCCTAAACCAATAATAATAAATAATATACAAAAACTCAACTTCCACCTTAACACAATATACAAGGTGTCAAAAAGAATAAGAAAACCAATTTATTAGGATAATTTTTGAAACTTTTTAAATATTTTGATTACACTTTTTATTTAAGGGTTTTTTGACATGAACTATTTAAATTTGATAATATTTTTTTGTATAGGCTATCCTGTCCCAATATGACAGTTTTCAGTTCAGTACATTGCTGGTGGACACAGATCTTGCCAAGGCCCAGATTTAGATAAGGATTCTGGAAAGTATATTCCATTTTCTTGGACATATGGATAAAAGTCAGAATATCCTGGATTTGGGTAGTTGCTTTGATATTCTGATACCATGCCACTAAAAAAAATACATATATGTAAAAAATGTTTTTGGGTTTTTAGCTATTCTTAACGTAGATGTATAAACTTGGGAAAATATTGGGAAGGACAAACAATAAATAAAAATTTTAGTCGTACAAACTTTTTTCAATGCTAAATTCCAATTTAAAATTCTCACAGGAATGCAAAAATGATTAAATATACAGAGTATTCCAATTAAAAATTTAAAGTTGGAGCCATTTCCGGTAGGCCGCTACCTACACTACTTTAAATTTCTATAAAAATATACAACTTTTTGTGCCACTCTATATGTACTTTCTAAGTAAACATATAAACTCTCTATGCTTTTTACACAAAAAAAAGGTATCTTTATAATAATGGCTCTGAGCAACCGTTTTCGAGATATTTTCCAAAAAGTCCGACATTAAACCATTCGTGTATGTACTAAACAATTTTAAGGCAAATATTTCGAAAACTGTTGCTTATAGCGATTCTTACAAAGTACACCTTGTTTGTGTACAAAGTATAGGATACTAAATGGGTATACTTAGATGGTATATACAGGGTAGCACAAAAAGCTTACTACTTTTTAGATAAATTCCAAGTAGTGCAGGTATCGCCCTCATGCTTCCACAAAAAAAGTTATCTAATACTTCATCTTAAAAGCCAATGTCAAAAAATCTTAGATACCGTGTTTTATTACAATATTTAAAACGTATGAACACTCATCGAAATAAATTAAAATATATTTTTCACTTTGATGCCCTATATTTTTGTTATTACCAACTTTGGAATATAGGTCTTTGGTTGGATCTTATTAATTTGGCATAAGGAATCTATGATTTCTCGGTAAATTATTAATTACCGGGCACCCTGTATATTACAGTTGTATGAAATAGCACCATATTGAATATTATGGCATTGCTGCTTGTTAAAATTTGACTCTAAATCTAAAATAAGTTCCAACGCTTCTTCGACAGGGTATTTTAAATTTCTTTTTCTAGGAAGCTTAGCATTTTTATTATTTTTGCTAGGTGGCAAAGACTTTCATCCACTTCTTTTAAAAGTGATGCTAAATTGTGTGGCCCATGACGGCAGGCCGCTATAGCCGCAGCTTTTATTATTAATGACGTGTCTTATTAGACAATTGCATTGCTTTTCTTAGTTCTTTCCGATTTTTCCTGAAATGATAACCTGGGTCCACAAGGAGATGTTGACGGTGTAGATAAATCAAATAGAATAACAATCTGATTTTTCAACCAAGCAAAAGTTTTATTTTGAACATACTTCTTGTTTCGTGCTGCTTGGCACCATCTTTCTACAAAAATTGGGGCAGAGGCGACAAATTTTTGTCAGATATCTGGTTTATTAGATGAGTTAATGTCTATTTTGATCTTTTGATTTAGGTAATTAAATATTTTTAATAGCTTTTCGTTTTTATCGCCTTCCTACAACCACAATTCTAAAAGGTGTTCTTTATTAAAATAATGCATTACTGTAAAAATATATATTTTTTCCAGGGTAGCAAATAATCGCATGTAAAGAATGTAAGATATTAATCACAAATAAAGACTTAACATAATAATGTGAAATATATTGCCGCCCAATGCAGCCTTTTTTTCTCAACCTTCCAGAAATTAAATATTCTTAAAAGTTGTTAGTAAATCAGCCAGTAAAAAAACTTATTTTATTTGAAACGGACAGAATTAGGTAATTCTATCAAATACATATTTTTTAAAAAACATAGTTAGTAGTTAATAAAAAAACACATTTTCTTTAAAAATATGATTAAACAGATTAGCACCACACTAACAACTTTTGGCGTCACTTAACGATTTATTTACGGCTACTAATTAATATGTGAGAAGTACTAAATTCAGCTTCATGTATACCACGAAAAAAGAAAAAATAAGAATAAACACACTATTTATCTAATCAATGATGTATCTGTTTTCCACGTAAACAACCAAAACTATTTTTTTATCAATTTGAAAAAATGGATTTTGGCCACAAAATTGGGTCGCAGAAACCATAGTGAAATAGCGCCAAAAAACCTCGATGCTTACGGTACTAACGATCCGACCCGTAAGTACTGTCACCATTGGGGTGTAACGTCATAGCTTCCACAACGCTAACGGTAAGCGTGAAAAGCATGAAGTAAATTAATGTAAGCATAATTTGGACCGCCTAGGGCAGTTTATTCCAAGCAGCAAGCTGACGTCTTATTGACGTCTGTTTTTGATCACATTTGGTCAGCAAAAAGTCATAAGACGACGACAAAAGGACGTTAAATTGACCTCCCTAAATCACAGACAAAAGACGTTCCGTTAATGACGTCTTTAAGATGACGAAAAATTGACGCATATACTCTTTTTTAAAAGCTAAAATGATCCGACATTTTATTTGAAAATTGAAATGAGAAAAAACTCCTTACTGCTTACAATTTCCTTGCACTGCAAGGTCTAATCTCTGGGGACACTGTTCAACCTAGAGATGCAGATTTTTACACAAGCCGAAGATATTTCCTTTAAAGCTAATTGAGATCACCAACCGCAGACCAGTCTAAGCATCGTAGTTTATTGTCCATTGCTCCATATATCGGTAGAGTTTTTTCCTATTTCAATTTTGTAAAATTATTAGTCTTATTTTTCTGTCATATGATATTTCGGTCGGATTTTGACACGAATCATATAAAGTCACAAAATTTTTCTGGCGGATTTTCTAAACATTACGTCATTAAATTTTTATGAGCTAGTATGACGAAAAAATGACCTCGAAAAGACGTCACTTCAACGACGTCAAAAACACGTCAGCTTGCTGCTTAGGATCATGTAGGTTATGTGTCAAAAAAGCCATTTAATACTTATATACAGGGTGGCCCATAGAAAACAGTCGAGCAAGGTTTGGGGCCCTTAAAAAAAAAAATTAAACTCAGACCCGTCAATTTTTGATTTTAGGCGGAAACATTTTCTTGTCACTTTAACTTCCTGTACTGCAACCGTCTAGCAGGGGTGGAACTCACCCCCAAAATTTTCAATAGGAAGAGGAGTTGAGTGATACCTTATTTTAAAGGTCTCTTGACCCCGATTATAACTGCAAAGTTTGAAGTATCTTAAATGATTTATTTCTGTTGGTATGACAGCTTGTCAAAATTTTGATTTTAATTTTTTTAATGTATAATATTAAATTACCTGTAAGAGTAAGCTTGTTTAAACTCAAAGGATATAATAAGGGTTAAACTATCTTCAGGGTGTGATTCACCCTTAAATTTTAAGGGTGAGTTCCACTTTCGATTAATATCTCATTTTAAAGATCGTTTAACCCTTATTATATACCCTTAGTTTAAAGTATCTTGATTTTACAGGTAATTTAATATCATACATTCAAAAATTTAAAAATCAAAATTTTAACAAGCTGGTGAGTCTCACCCCTGCTAGAGGGTTGCAGTTAAGGGGGTGAAAGTGGCAAAAAATGTTTCCCCTGAAATCAAAAATTGACGGGTCCAAGCGTTTTTATTTTTTAAAAAAAAAAGGTCTTTAAACCTTGGTGGACTTCTTTCGATGGGCCACCCTGAATAATATATGTTTTTAAAGATCAATTTAAATTAACACATAAGGAAAAATCAGATATAACGAACATATGCCTGTTTCTCGTAATTACTTATATAAAAACCTGGTTTATAGCTTCTTTGGCACAAAAGACCTCATTTTACTAACTTCAGTTTTGGGAAAAAAAAGTATGAAAACAGATGACAATGTGGTATCTTAACTCTAAAAATGTTTTCTTAGTATTCTTGGATAAAAATATTTTAATTATTGTTAAGAAAAAATGGTAAGGTATGTAATTAGGATGGCGTCAGATAATGAGAGCATCAAACGAGTAGGGGAATATGGGTCCGGTTGTGACAATTTTCATTTCACGACCAATAATTTTGTTAGTGTGGCAGTTAGCTGTACAAAATAAGCTTTATTTTATGAAGAGTACATTTGCCTACGTATAAATACAAAAAATATATTTCCAAATACTATAGTTAACTCACAGGGGCAAGTTAGAGGAAAAAAGAAAAAGTGTTACAACCGACCACACCCCAGGGGCGGTTGTGACAGTACTTGGGGTCGGTAGTGACAGATTCAAAAATACACACTGAATGGTCATCGATTACTTTTACTGCACAAAAAATTATTTTCCTTGGAACTTTATTCATTTTTTGCCAGGCCTATTATCGGAACATCCAATACACACCAGAAAAAAAACTTCTTCATCTTATGGCGATGGTTAGGTCTTCCGTTTTCTCTTTTTTTAATTTTTGAAAAATTTATTTTTTTATCTTTGGACAACCCACAAACGCTAAAAGTCTAAATACTAACGTACCGTGGGTGTCTAAAACAAGGTAAGGGAAAGTTTGTTGACATGAGACCTAAATACCTAAAGATTCGGGAAGGGATAAAAAGAAAAGACCGCCGCGGACAGCAGGTTCCGCATTCTATAAACTCTAGGGATAAAAGAATGAACAAAGTGGGAGGTTCAGGGTCCTTCCAGTTGGTTCGTACAGAGATGCATACGTTCGAAAGTATGAGTTTTTCTTAAATATTAAAAGAAGTGTTTCAGACTTTCATTGTCTTTATTACATTTATTCACAGAGTCAAGACACACGAGTTTTTTGTTGGGCAAGTTGAAAAATTACCTATACTAAACAGTTTCTTAGAGCAGAAACCATGAAAGAACCTATAAAAAAGCTATAAAACCCACACAGCCCCACGATGGGGCGAGAGAAGAAAGCCTTTCTGTAAGTCAAGAGTCATTAATAAGGCGAACGGCTTCTTTTTAAATGGAATCAAGAATACTGAGAGTTAAGGGAGATGCCAGTACAATATTCCAAAGGGGTTGGATTTGGGACACATAAAAAGTGTATAATTTAGAAGGGAAATTTGTTTATCGCGTTTTCGAATGTACCGCAACAAAGATATACGATTAACTTCTTGCATTTCTGTAATGATGTTCCTCGTTTTATTTCTATAAAAGCTTCTTTATAATTTTCAGTTTTACACTGACCTCCTTAAAAGCAAAAAATAAAATAAAAATTGTCACAACCGTACCCAAAAAATGTCACAATCGTACCCCATGCACTTTTTTCCAAAAAAAAATAGTAATTATGGCAATATAAAATAACTTACGTACAAAGTAAGCATTGCTATGTTATTACTAATGTTTTACTAAAATAAAAAAAAAACATTTATATATTCAAACAATCACTAAAAGACTTTGAATAAAGGTACTTACTTTTGACCTTTAATAAGTAATGAATGCCTCTGCTAATGTAAACGTCGCACGTTCTTCGATGCAATACTTTAAAACACGTTTAGATCCTAATAACACCCCTCTTTTTCCTTTACGCCTCCCCCGTATTCCTTATGGTTTTGCTAATATTGCTATTATCATAACCGTACCCTGTTACAATCGTACCCATTCTACCCCAATAGTAGGAAAGTTAGATCAAATAGAAACTAACTTTAATTTGTTTAAAATTAATTTTCCCACAGAACTTTTAAAAAGCAATTCGGCAACTTAAAAAAATAAATAAAACTACAACCGGTTTTTGAAATTGTCAACAATCTTTAAAGTAGTAATCAAAGAAAATAGACAAGGATAGAGGATCAATCGCCGTTTCGAAAAGTGGCACAATTTGAAGAAAGGGTCTGCGGGATGGCAGAGCATGCGCATACGCACTCCCAATGTCAAAATCGGCGGTATATTCAAAAACATTGATTTATTGAGTAAATATACATAAAACATTAATAAAAAGTGTAAAATGTGGTTTATACTGAAATTTATTAATATTTTAATGACTAAATATTGGTAATTTAGTGCTAATGGTGTATTAAAATCTATTTGGTAGAAGACTATTTTTTTCTTAGATTGAAATAAGTAAATCTGGAAAAATGTATAGGTATAAATTTTAGGGAAATGAGAACTTAAAATAAAGAATTATTTCTTGAAAACTAAACTTTTATTACGAGATTACTTATTTAGCATAAAAAATGGTATTAATTGTAAAAGAAGTGTATAATTTTAAGAAATATATGAAAATAGCATGCTCAAACTTAACAACCAAATAAATTTTAGATTTATGTTGATCCTATTTAGTTGAAAGGTATTATAGTCTATAAGTTAATATTACCTACTTATACTAAGAAAAGCGTAGTAGGATTTCAGTTTCCATAGGCCACTGTGCTTGGTCCATTTTATTCGATATCTACATACTTGTTTTTTAGGTATAAGGAAGCAGATAAGATTGTAGGTTTTAACGCACACAGAAATCCTCTCTTGGTTTATTGTGCTTTTACCTCCAGCAAGATATTCATTCAATATATTTTACGGATGTATATAATGTTTTCTAATATAAATAAATCCTAGATAAAATGTTACTTTGTTTTTATTCAAAAAAAAAACAACGTAAATAATTTAAAAAATAATTTTTAAAAAAACCCATAATTTCCACAAATTTTGTTTCAATAATTTATATCTATAACACAGGTCACACGTAAAATCAAACCGAATAAAACACAAAACAAATATACAGCCACAACAATCACAAAACATCAGCCATATTGAACATGTGAAAGTCAAGAGTTTTGACATTTATAACAGCCAATAGCAAGCCGGAAAAACAACCTCCCATGCGCATGCCCAGTAATCCCGCTGTGTTAAGTTAACCATCAAACCGGTGAAAGTTCGCAAGATATTTGGCTGATAGTATTGATTCAGACACAAAAATGTTACGTAAAAAGTGAGTACTGAAACAAACAATTCTAAATAAATCCATACTTTTAACCAAGCACGTCCTTTTTACCAACGTTAAGCAAGAATAAAATAAAACTTTGACGACCTCTTTTGGTCACTGAACACAATCACCAGTGGCAGGTGTGTGCCATTTTTAATTGGTGGGGGTAAATTAACTGTTTCTCTCCCCTTCTCCATGCTCCTTGGTAGTAATTGACATAGCTAAAAGAGGCATATCATCATAATTGATACCGGTCACAAAACCAAAAAGTTATTTAGGATTAAATTTGAACAAAGTTTTTTTGACTAGGAGTGAATTTAATTCTATTGTATAAAGCTTTCACTAATAAAAAAAAGCCCACCTTGCAGAAAAGGTAGTAGTTTTGGTTTAAGGATCTTACTTAGGAAATGGTAATATAATATTTTTTTTTGTTGTGTATTTTGCTTGTGTCTACTTCGGTTTTTAATTATCAGTAAATACCATAATGTTTTTAGCTATTAAAAATAGCTAATTAACGCATTATAAACTATAAAACCTAAAAAAACAAGATATTTATTACAGTTAAAAATATTTTAACGATGGGTAAACTTGCATATATTTTTGCTTTTTCGTTAATTCTTTGTTGGATTCGTAAGTACAAACTAGCAATATAATTTTAAATGTAGTCTTTAATTTTAATATTATAGATGTACAAATATAAAAAAACTTTACCCCTAATTAGGCGCTCCAAGAATTTAACCTTGATTTGTCGCGGGTGTATTATTTAATACACAAATAGAAAGTTAGGAGTTTTAAAGCTTTGCAAAAACGTGCAACAAATAACGTGTTTAATAAAAAAAAATATTCATTTAATAAAATTGTTTAACTTGTAAAATAATTCTAGTTTATGAAAGCAAAATATTTCTTAAAAATAAAAACAAACCAAAATAATTTGGTAGATAACGTCGGTCAACTTTTTGGGATTTTTGCTCTTTTTTGACCCTGGAAGCAATGGCGTAGCAGGGGCCCCGGAGCAAAAAAATGGGGCCCCTAAAAATTAGAAGACCATAAAAAAAGGTACTTGGTACTTTTTAACTTTCCTCTATTTTCTTTATTGTATCTGTATTCTTACTAACCAAGACCTTAAAGCGCATTATAAATGAATCTATTTTCTGTTGTTGTTATTATTCTGGTTAGTAAATGTTTTAGTATTTTTGTTAAATTGGGTTTTTATAGAAATATCCTTTTAAAAAGATAAATATTAATTCAATCTATGACCAACTATGTTTATTTAAATTTTATTGTTAGATTTGCTGTTCAGAACAATGAAAAATATATGTTATATATTGTTGTAATGGCAAAAAAATGCAATTCTTTTAAGATACTCAGATACACGGTGTCTCATTTAAAAAAAATGGTTTTGGGGTTTATTTCAAAAACCAAAACATTTATAGTTATTTTAGGTTTGCCACTGGATTCCACGTAAAAGTTTTGCATTTGAAGTTTCTTTCCATCTCCATAAATGTCCGAGTAATAAGACATAATATAAATCGACGAATTTTAAGAATCACCCAGTATCTTCTAAACCATTCAAGTAAGCGTGGATCTAATTGCGCAATTAAACTAACACTAAAAAGAGAAAGGGACATGTATCTTAGTTTTTACCCTATAATACCCACCAAAAAAACCACCTTGTACATTAGTGCATACTTATTTTTCCTAGAAGAAACTGCCCAAATCTTGTTAACTTTTTTCTGCGGAAGAAAAAATATTTAATATTTGCACAGACCCCTCTTTACTCATGCGAGATAAGGTAAGATTTAAGTCGGCCCCCTCCTCCCCTAAATGCCCCACGTAATTTATAGACGCTTGCTAAACAATACATGTACTTTATTTAACTACCTGCGCATTACTTACATAGTTGGTTTCGGAAATTGCAATAAATACCATATTATAGCAATATACTACCACTATATTAAATGATTTGACATTTTGGTAATTGGTAAAAAAATTGCAATTTCATGCCTAATTTTTTAGCGGTATTTTGTTAATACTTGACATTTGACCCGCCCCATATTCATAAAGTAACGTATCAATAATTTTGAAAAAGGAATAACGTTTTAAATTTTTTTGCATTTGTCTAGAAACACCCTCAAGACCAGAGTTGGGTCGAATACTGAAAATCGGTATTTGAATACGAATACGGGAAAAAAAGTATTCGAATACCAAATATTTGAATACTTGAAAGAAAAAGGTTTTCGAATACTCGGTATTCACAAACACCCGGAATCGGTATTCGAATACTGAAAAAAAAGATTTGAGTACTAGAAAAGAAAAAAACCGATGATTTAAAATTTGAAGAGCAAAAAAAAACGATCCTAACCTCATTTTTCCCTACTATATGTTTCCTTTTTGTATTTTACGCGTGACAATTTTGGAATTCAAATACTGCTTACACATTCCGGTATTCGAATTCTCGGAACGCCGGTATTCGAATACTCAAAAAAATATTCGTCGAATACTCAAAAAATATTCGTCGAATACTCAAAAATATTCGTCGAATACTTCAAAAGTTTTCGAATAATACAGAATCTCAAATACTAACCAGAAAAGTATTCTGCCGAATACCGAATACCAAACACACAAATGTATTCGAATACTATTCGAATACCGGCAAAATGTATTCTGAATACTATTCAGAACACTGAGTATTTGAATACTACCCAACTCTGCTCTAGACCAGGGTCGATATTTTTCAAAAGCAAAAAAATTGTAGAACAGAACCCAGTGTAAAAAGTACACTATAAACATATTTTGTAAATTTACAACGTGGAACGTTGGTTATTTTTAGCCACAATCGGATGTAACAAAATTACAAAAAAGTTGTGTAAAAAATAATGTAAATTTACATGACTTATAGGTGATATTATACTAAACATGTAATATTAATACCAATTTAATAAGAGTATTACATGTGAAGTATAATATCACATATAGGTTATGGAAATTTACAAATATTTTTTACACAATTTTTGTAAAATTCAGTTTTAGTTTTGTAATGTTCGACTGGAGCTCAAAATATCCAACGTCGCACATTGCACACTCACAAAATTAACAATTTAATTTTAAACGGAGTGCTATATTTATGTTATTAAAAACCAAATTTAAATTTAATTGGCAACAATATCGGTATCCTTAGTTGTTGGAAAGTTATTGCAAAAACTTGTTTTTTTACTAAATTATTGGTTAAAAACAAGTAAAGTTTTAAATTGTTGTGATCCAGCGTGTCATGACAAAAAACTACTAACTAACTAACTAATAATAATAAAAGGACCCATTCAAACAACAATAATTATAATAAGAGAATTCTTAAAAATATTGACCATATTCGGCCTTTGTTATAGTTTATTTTATTTTCTGAAAATTTAATTTTGGATTAAATATTATTTGGCCTTTTTCTTTTAAATAAAGATATTGTGACGTATAAAATTTTGGAATTACATACATAGGGTCTAACTTTACGTCACTGGGACTAATGTACCATATGGAACTATCTATTGGGACAATGAGACCGGTGGACCATCAAAACTAATTTTACATTTTTTTAAAAAACCAACTTAACTTATTTGACTAAATAAATTTAGTACGGGCATATCCCTAGGGATAGCCCGTACGGGGCTTAACTCAAACTTTAACTTTTTACTTGACTTTACTAACTGCTTGTTATCTGATAAACAATCAATCCCCGTCTTAAAATTTTGTTCTCTTTAAATATTAAATTTTTCAGTATTTGTTTTGCATTTCTAGGCAACTCTGCTTGTTTAATGTTTTTGTTTTATTATTATAAGAGTAACCTAGAAAATTGTTTGATTTCTACTTTTTAAACCTTGACACTTCACGTATTGTTTTATGTACCAAATTTCCCAATGTTAAGTAACCCAATTATATTTAAATTTCCCAAAAATGTATATTTTTAAAATTCCCAAAATGTATACTTTTTTATACTAGGTGTTCACATATGCCCCTTCCCTGAAAGCGTTGGACCCACAACGCTATTAGAAATAAGCCAAATTTACTTTAACCCCTTTAAAAAAATTTAGCAATATTACCAAAATCGATAGTTCCATATAGCTTACAAATATTTAAAAATCTAACAATATTTTACCTATTATGTAAATTACCGTAAATAACCTTAACTTTTAGAAGTTTTTAAAAATATGAAAAAAGTTTTATCTAAAATTTTTTCAATAAATGTAAACAAAAAAAATGAACAAATAGCCTTTAATCCAAAAAATAATTAATTGACTTGACTTTTTTTCTAAGAAATAAAAGATTTGTCATTGATCAAAAGAAAAAAGTTAAATTTTTTTCCATTGTTAACTGAATAATTTCTAAATTTGGGATTTTCTCCAAGTAGTTTTATTTAAATATAGTTGTAACGGTTAAGATTATTTTTTAGAGAAAAGTGGCCTAAATTCTATACCCCCTATATAAAACACTTTAAATACATAGTATTATTCCTCATTAATTTTATGTACTAAACAAAAACACCCGACTTGATAAACAAAATATGATTCTTTAAAACTAGCTAGCTCAGCATTATTAGAAATTGTTACAACCTTTACCGTAAATTGTATTTCCTTAAAACAATGACCCTTTCACAACTTAATATTACATATACAGTGGGTTAAAAAAGAGTTATTATCAAATTTTACTTTTAGGCTACTTTTCTCTGCATATTAAATCATTATTTTTATCAATATTATACTTTTTCTAATAAGTAAACAACAAAAAAAAATACCATTAATTAAAAAACATTACAGATTTACCGAAACACTATACAAATACCATAATATTCTAGATTGTCCATCTTTTGTTGAATTGTACTGTGTCCACCTTGCCTCCCTGTCCATGTTCTTGATGGTGCGTTCCATTGGCCATTTGTCCCGTACTTCTTCTCCACATACTATTGTCTGCCTTTCATTCCCATTTTCTTCTTCCACATCCGGTTACTGCAGCCACGTGCCAATTTACCCATATCCTGAGCTTTCTCAGGGCCGCTTAACTGTCTTGTACCCCACCATTCAAGACCATACTTCAGAGCTCCTCCCCATACTAGAGCTGCGGCTTCCAGTGCTAATGCAGCCTCATGCTGCTTCTGAACTCCGTCTTCACGACGTACCATACAACTTCGACACAAATAAATATATTTCCATATTCTTCTTTATCACTTCTGGCTAACACCATTTGGCCATATTTGAAAACTGAAGATATACCTTATCTTCCTTTTCTTGTAGCTACGCTGCTACCTCCTTGCAGCTACGCTACGCAACATATTTTTCCCCATTTTCGTCCTTTCACACACATTTCTTCTCCGGGGAACGGGACGCCTTTACCATATATATGGTATTTTCTTCCACAAATAAACTGAGGGGTAGGAAGGGCGTACCATAAGCGACTTTTCCTATCGCTTCACAAAGGGCACTGGAACTAGGGCGGGCACAGCTTACCATAACCGACGTTTCACAAAGGTCACTGGGAACGGGGGCGCCTCCACCATATGTGGTGTTGACATTTTGAAATACACTACTGGACGTCACTGGGGCAAATGTACCATATGGAACTATCTATTGGGACAATGAGACCGGTGGACCATCAAAACTAACTTTACATTTTTAAAAAAACAACTTAACTTATTTGACTAAATAAATTTAGTACGGGCATATCCCTAGGGATAGCCCGTACGGGGCTTAACTCAAACTTTAACTTTTTACTTGACTTTACTAACTGCTTGTTATCTGATAAACAATCAATCCCCGTCTTAAAATTTTGTTCTCTTTAAATATTAAATTTTTCAGTATTTGTTTTGCATTTCTAGGCAATTCTGCTTGTTTAATGTTTTTGTTTTATTATTATAAGAGTAACCTAGAAAATTGTTTGATTTCTACTTTTTAAACCTTGACACTTCACGTATTGTTTTATGTACCAAATTTCCCAATGTTAAGTAACCCAATTATATTTAAATTTCCCAAAAATGTATATTTTTAAAATTCCCAAAATGTATACTTTTTTTATACTAGGTGTTCACAATATTTAATAACTGTTTTAGGAAATATATTATAAAGAGCTATTCTGCTTTTTGCAAAAATATAATAAAAATTAAAAGATTACTAAAAAACAATAAATCAGTAATGTATTTATTTAAAATTATTTTTTAATTTTTAGTATATTATATAAAACACAAAATCGTATTCAAGATATTTAATCTTGGGGGAAGTTATTAGTTGTACCGCAATTTTAGTAATTGTTAATTTTTTATTCATACTTGTTAGAATTAGTACCTAATTAACCTAACTAATAAATATCTGTTAGTTGTATCTTCGTGTTTTTTACAACCAAAGATATCTTAGAATACTAAAATTAAAAATAGTATTTCAGAAAAAGTAAGTACCTACACTAAGTATGAGCAGCTGGATATAAAAAGTTATAAAAAAAAACGTATAAAAGTTGTGGCCCAACATAATTCTTATTCCATTTATTTAAAAGATTAATTTTAACTTAAGGTATTTGTAAAGGCCATAAAAGGTATTATGCAAGCAGATGAACCCAGTTTTTTTCTTAAGTTAAAATGGATAAAATAATAAATAGGTTCCGTGACTGTGTAAGTATTGGGCTTTAAAATGTATATCAGAAAAATACGGTGTGCTACGCTAATAATGCAGCACTCGTAACAAAAATCTATTTTAGATACAAAGGCAGCTCTACACATTTTACCAAATAGGTAGACTAAAAACCAGTTACAAAGATGCCACAAGCGTCATACAAATAAAGACGGCAATTAACTATCGCTGTCTAAACGCGTCGTTTACATCGTGTGCAAGCAACAAAAAATAGAATAATTGAAAGTGAGACAGAAGTGGTGACTCCGTGGCATCTTCCCTACTGGCAAGAACTTTTAGTAGGTAACCGTTAGGCACCAATTTTCATAGAAAATAAATAAAGACGTCAGTGGATGAAGGTGTTATGTTACAAGAACTTGATTTAAATAATTGAGATTTTAACATGTTTGGACATGGATTTTTTTGTATTTTTTTACGGATTTTACATTATAAACCGGCAAAATATTTCTATTTTTTTTTTTATAATAAATATCCATCTTTAAAGTTAAAATGGGCAAATATAAACCTATTGTGGTACAAGTACCAGAATACTCAAATATCATATAACATCTTCATTTTCTGACGTCTTCAAATATCAAATATAAAACCAAATATTTAATTAGATGTAAACTTTTTGTCAAAAAATAAAAAAGCACCAAATAGGAAAAAAAATTAATCTAAAATCTAGGGATAGAGTTATTCTGCATCAAGATGAACAAAAGGGTTTGTGAAACGAGTTAATAAATCAGCCGCGGTAACATGTAGCCCAAGACAATATGGTTAAACATTATACGTATAAAAAAGAATAGCAAAAATTAAAATAAAGTCAGCATAAACAGTCTTTATACACCATACTGGGTTAGTAAAAAGTGCTGCAACTTTTAAATATCCTTGAAACCATCGCTAAAGCTACATTTACCAAATTTGGTATCTAAAAGGTATCGAGCATGAAGAATTTATTAGTAATATAGGCATCGTTGCCAGATTTCTCCTGTTTTGTGCTACACGGATCTTTTTTGTTTCTTATTTTAATGAAATGTCCCATTTATTTTCATTGCAATAAATTGCGCAGGCTAAATAAAATAGGTCCACAAAATTTTTAAAATTGCATCTTTACCAGCTGTTAAGAGATGACAACACCACATTTTAGGTAAAATATTTAGATTCGCTTAAATATCTCTTAAACCACTTATGCTGTGTTCGACATTTAGGGTTTTCTTGGCAAGTAGAATTAAACAGTTTTACTGGTTAATTCTACTTGCCCAGGAAACCCTAAATGTCAGTGTTGCCAGATTTTCCAGTTTTGCGCTACCTGTTATATTTTTGGTATTTAAAATAAAAGGCCCAATTTATTCTCATTACAATAAAAAGAGCGTGCCAACTTTGGTAAAATTCGAAATTTTCAGAATTTAATCTTTAGCAGCTACCAAGATATGACAACATCGCAATTATACTAAAATTTGACAACAGCGCTAATATCACTAATAAGTTGGGTATGACAAAAACCTCCAAATACCAAATTCTGTAAGAAAAGCTTTAGCGGTGTTAAAAATATTTAGGCCATAAATTACTTTATTCAAAAGTGTAGGGTATCATATCTCAACAACTAATAGAAACAAAATATTAAAAATTTAGAAACCCACTTAATTTGATTCGTCCAATTTAATGCAATAAAAATGAATGGGACATTTAATTAAAAAAACTAAAAAATAGTGTAGCACAAAACCGGGAAATTTGACAACCCTACCGATATCACTATTTAATTCCATATGTCCAAAACACGTTAGATACCAAATTCGTTAAATGTAGCTTAAGCAATTTAAAAGGATTTTTGTAATTTTGTAATAGAGTTAGCCAAATAAAAAATACAAAAACAAATATTTAGGGCGATATTAAAAGTTTCATTAATAAATAATAATAATAATAATTAAAGAACTACTACATACAACAATGATTATATTAAAAGTATTTTTGCTTAATGGTAAGACAAGGTAAGGGGAATGTTCTAATTTGAGGGTGCAAGGGTATTGACGGTACACTGAATCAGCATTTTTACCTTGCTTAACATATAAACAAACAACCTGAAAAACAAAATATTATTTGGCTTTTCTCCAGAATAAAATTTAAAATATTATTTAACATTTTAAGAAAATTAAAACTTTTAGTACATTATGAAGAACTATTCGGTTCATACACAATATAATAAAAGTTATTATTACTTTAAAAGAAATAAAATAATGAAATATTCAATATTAAGTTACTTGCAATACAAAGGTTTCAATCTATAAACAAGGTTCATTAGCACTGGTTGAATCATTTTAATGCAATAAAATAAAATCTTAACAAGACGCCAGACGGGAACTGGGCCAATGGTTGCCATTTTATTTTATTGCATTAAAATGATTTCAACCGAGTGCTAATGAACCTTGTTTATAGATTGAAACCTTTGTATTGTAAGTAGCTTAATATTGAATATTTCAGTATTTTATTTCTTTAAAGTAATAACTTTTCTTATATTGTGTAAGAGCAGAATAGTTCTTCATAATGTATAAAGGTTTTAATTTTCTTAAAATGTTAAATAAACTTTTAATTTTATTCTGAAGAAAAGCCAAATAATATTTTGTTTAAATTTAATCTCCCAGAAAACAAATAAAACATAAAATAATCTGAAAAAAAGCATTAAAAAATAGGTATCTTAATTCAGATATATTTAAATTAAAATGAGACAAATTACTTTGTTTTCTATCACTATATTTATCAACATTGTGACTGCAGTTTCGAAGCTTTGCTACATTTTCAAACTGAATATTCTAAACTACTTGAAACTTGTATATATATACACGTACAATTGGTTAACACATTTTTAATAATAGTGCCTATCCTAAATTTTAAAAAACTGTAAATAGTGGGCTGCTCCTCAGGTCGGTCTGGTCATTCAATAAATTTATTGAGGGGTTTTTATTGGCTTTGTAAATTTCAATAGACTCTAAAATGTTAAGTTTTTACTTTTCGGTGCGGTATATAAAATTTTAAGATTATCGACACTTGGGAATGAATGACCAGATGTTATAAAGTGGTTGGCAAAGTTTGAATTATTTTTATTTAGTACATATGACGATTTGTGTTCCTTAAACCTAATATTAAAATTTCTTCCTGTTTGCCCTACATATAAACTATTGCATTCTTCACAATTTAAACTATAAACTCCAGATTTATTTAATGGTAGTGTTTTTCCTTAGCATTAAAAAATAACTGAGAAACTTTTGGGATGGCCTAAAGGCAATTTTTTAAATTATTATTTTTTGTTAAGATGTGTGCTATTTTATCTGAAACTGGTCCAAAATATGTTAGGGTATGGTATGTTGGGGTGCTATTGGGTTTTATATATGGGTATATATGATTAAGGGCTAATTGTTTTTGTTTTTTATTAATTAGCGAATTTATGGTACTTAAATCAAAACCGTTATTTTTCGCAATAATTCTTATTGTATTTAATTCTATTTCACGTTTGTGGTTTTCTAAAGGGATGGAAAATGCTCTGTGTATCATTGTTCTATATGCTGCAAGTTTGTGTGTTTTGGGGTGTGTCGAGTGGTTTGAAATCGTAGTGTCAGTAAATGTAGGTTTTCTATATATATCAAAGGAAAATTGGTTGTTCTTTTTGGAAATCGATATATCAAGGAAATTTATGGTGTTATCGATTTCTTTTTCCATTGTAAACTTTATTTTAGGGTGAAGGCTATTAAGATGATTAAGTGTTAATTGTAAATCTAAATCGCTACCTGTAAAACACACTAGAATATCATCCACGTATCTGAACCAAAACTTTATGTTTTTCGCAAAATCAGTTTTTAAAAAATTTTCTTCCAGATTAGACATAAAGATTTCGGCTAGAAGTGGACTTAACGGTGATCCCATAGCTAGTCCGTCTGTCTGTTTATAGAATGTATTATTGTACATAAAATAATTTTCTTGAATACAAAAATTAAACAATGTAATAATTTCGTTTTTTATGACTGGATTAATATTTTTATAAGTAAGAGTTTCTTCAATGATGGCTAAACAGTCACGATTAGGAACGTTAGGGAACATGTTAACAACGTCAAAGGATACCAGTGTGCAATTATCGGAAATTGTAAAATTTTTAAGTTTTTGTGTGAGTTGTACCGAATTTTTATTGTATATTGTGGACTGAAATTTGAGATATCTTTATATATGTAATTTAATTTATAAGCTAATTTACTAAGAGGACTGTTTATATATGAAACAACAGGACGAATTGGGGCATTATTTTTGTGAATTTTTATTAAACCATATAACTTAGGGGAGTGGGGTTCATGTTTAAAATTTTAAATTTGTCATTGTTGGACAATACGCCCTGTATATCCTTTAACGTTGCTTTTAATTTATTCTGTATTTTAGAGGTAGGATCATTTTTAAGGATACAAGGTTTTTCTTTGTCTAGAAAATCATTAATTTTTGGTTATATTCACCTTTAGATAAAGCTACAATAGAATTTCCTTTGTCTGCTCGGGTAAAAACTAAATCATTGTCTTTTATTTTTGATTGAATTGATTTAATAACTGTGTTTTGTGATAAATTGATTAGGGCTTGTCTGTACTTTCAAAAAAACTTTTTAAAAATACAGACAAGCCCATAATCAATTTATCACAAAACACAGTTATTAAATCAATTCAATCAAAAATAAAAGACAATGATTTAGTTTTTACCCAGAGCAGGCACAGGAAGTTCTATTGTAGCTTTATACTAAAGGTGAATATAACCAAAAAGTAGTGATTTTCTAGACAAAGAAAAAACCTTGTATCCTTGAAATGATCCTACCTCTAAAAATACAGAATAAATTAGAAGCAACGTTAAAGGATATACGAGGGCGTATTGTCCAACAATGACAGGGTGCAAAATTTTAAACATGAACCCCACTCCCCCTAAGTTATATGGTTTAATCAAAAATTCACGAAAATAATGCCCCCACTCCGTCCTGTTTGTCTCATGCATAAACAGTCCTCGCAGTAAATTAGCTTTTATAAATTAAATTGCAGTTAAGTAAAGATATCTCAAAGTTCAGTCCGCAATATACAATAAAAGAAATTCGGTGCAACTCACACAAAACGCGAAAATTTTGCAATTTCCGGGATAATTGCACACTGGTATCTCTTTGGACGTTGTTGACATGTTCCCTAACGTTCACAATCGTGACTGTTATAGCCATCATTGAAGAAACTCTACTTACTATAAAAATATTAATCCAGTCATAAAAAACGAAATGTATTACATTGTTTAATTTTTTGTATTCAAGAGTATTATTTATGTACAATAATATACATTCTATAAGCAGACGAGACGAGACTAGCTATGGATCGCCCAGGTAAGTCCACTTCTAGCCGAAAATCTTTATGTCTAATCTGGAAGAAAATTTTTTAAAAGCTGATTTTGCGAAAAAACTATAAAGTTTTGGTTCAGATGCGTGGATGACATTCTAGTGTGTTTTACAGGTAGCGATTTAGGTTTACAATTAACACTTTCAATCGATCTTAATAGCCTTCGCCCTAAAATAAAGTTTACAACGGAAAAGAAAGTCGATAACACGCATAAGATTTCCTTGACAGTATCGATTTCCCGAAGAACAACCAACCTTCGCTTTGATGTCTACAGAAAACCTACGTTTACTGACACTACGATTTACGAACCGCTGACACCCCAAAAACACGCAAACTCGCAGCTTTTAGAACAAATGATGCGGCATGCGCGACTGTGCATACCCTTTAGAAACCACAAGCGTGAAACAGAATTGAATACAGGTAAGAACTACTGCGACCATGACGGTTTTGACGCGGCAGTAGCCATGAACTACGCTGGTTAGTAAAGGCAAAAAGGCTGTCAGCCCGCAATCATATATGCCCATATATAAAAACCCAATGGCACCCCCCAACGCTGCCATGCCCTAACATATTACTGGCGGACCGGTTTCAGATAAAAATAGCACGCATCTTAACAAAAAAATAATAATTTAAAAATTGCCCAACTAGGCCATCCCAAAAAATGTTTCTCGAGTTATTTTTAATGCTAAGGAAAAAACACTACCATTAAATAAGTCTGGAGGTTACAGTTTGAAATTGTGAAGAATTGCAATAGTTTATATGTGGGGCGAGCAGGAAGAAATTTTAATATTGGGTTTACAGGAACACAAATCGTCATATGTACTAAATAAGAAATAAATTCGAAACTTTGCCAAACCACTTTCATAAACGTCTGGTCATTCATTCCCAAGTGTCGATAATCTTAAAATTTTATATGCCGCGCCGAAAAGTAAAAACTTAACATTTGAGAGTCTATTGGAAATTGCAAAGCCAACAAAAACCCTCAATAACAGATTTATTGAATGACCAGACCGACCTGAGGAGCAGCCCACTATTTGCAGTTTTTTAAAAATTTAGGATAGGCAATCTATTATTAAAAATGTGTTAACCAATTGTACGTGTATATATATATGCAAGTTTTCAGAGTGAGTTTAGAATATTCGGTTTGAAAATGTGGCAAAGCTTCGAAACCGCAGTCACAGTGTTGACAAATATGAGTGATAGAAAACAAAGTAATTTGTCTCATTTTAATTTAAAATGGACTATCACAAAGTAACGGACAACTCAATCCAGTATTCAGATATATTTTTTTAACAATACAACGTTCCCAATTATACACCAACTTGGTTCGGAAATAGAATAGCAATCTTCTAATACTAACCCAATCAAAAGTTTATGCAAAAAAATTAAGCTACTTGTAAGGAAACATTATTTACTTTGTACAGAAGAATAAAAAAAATAAAGGTAAAGAGAAGTGGTTGGTTATGTTTAAAAAATATTGAAAGCACATTTTAAGCCTGCAAACAAGGTTGCGCAAGGTTACCAAAGCGAATAAAGGATTAACATGATATTGTTAAAGAAAAATATTGTCATAAGATAAATAAATTTTAATTATTGTTAGGTATATGGACACTATTTTGGCACATTTTTTGCTTAATATTTATCACATGATGTTTAAGCGTTTTAATTTTAAAAGAAGTGAAACGTTTAAGGAGGACACAATGCCTAAAATAAAAACATATATTTTTAAAAAAAGAATAGGACAAAAAGGTAAAGAATATTAAGTTAAAAAACGTATATTATTAACTTTTCTAATAAAATCACCAGTAAGTGGCTTGCCTTAATTTATTGTACAATTATTTCTCATACCTAAAAGAAACACATGACTTTTATATTTAATTTCGCATTTAAAAACTGCATATCTACTTAAAAATAAACACAATTACAAATCTGTATCATGTACCGTAAAACAAATAGTACCAAACGGTAGTCACAAGTACAGTGGAAAAAAACCTTTTTTAGATCGGACGGAAATCTGCACATTTCCAATCTGTTTTTTACATAAAAACTTATTATGCCTGCTAAGTAATGTATTTTACCGGCCATGGCCGGACATATTTTCTGGACGCTTACATTTTCCTAAGTTTTTAATATTCACCGTTGACGTTTATCAAAATAATTTAACAATACATGATAATGTTATACCATAGAAACGTATGATACCAAGATTAAATAGTTATATGGTTTATCTATATTAAACTAATAGTCTAAGATCCGATATTAAAAAATATACCCCCATCTGTTAATTGAATGAAATATTATTTTCTGGGCAGATTTTAATTTAGTGAATGCAAGTGAACAACCTCTGCTAGCATAGGTCTGCCACAATTAATAATAATTAATTATTTTCCACCTAGTTTATTTACAATTGTTACCTGTTTCATGTTGCATGTAACAAACAATATATTATAAACCTTGTTGTAGTAAGCACCCATCTCTATGAGTGCTACACTTACCTGTAGTCAGGTAAGAACATTTTCTGTTTGGTTCATGCAATTTACATGTAAAGGTAATAATTATAAATAAATTAAGTATTAATTATAGTTATTTATTAGATAAGTGAGTTATATTACATATAAGTCACGCAAGAAAAGTTTAACTCTCGAGCCCGAAGGGCGAGAGAGAGTAATTTTCTTAAGTGACTTATATGTAATAACTCACGTGTCTAATACAAAATTTTATCCAACACTTTCGTATAAATCGTTTTTAATATCGAAAATAATTTGAAAACGTCATCCATTATTTGTTACTTGTCATTGTCAACACCAGCAACAAAATTTTGTATTCTTTGGAAAGCAAGCTTGTTTGGTTGTAATGCATTTTGTTGGTAACTACGGGTTTGTTTAGTAAACAACTTTGTAGACAAACATAAAAATGCTTTGCGAAATGGAAAATTGTGAAGTTCCTGCGGAAATTTTGGAAGAAGCTGCGGTAGCGACATGCAGTTTAATTCCAGAGAAGTCAAAACTAACGTACAATAAAGAATTTGAAGATTTTGAAGCATGGAGGAAAAGGCGAGGAGTTGGTACTATAAATGAAGATGTTATTATGGCTTACTTTCTGTTTTTATCGAAAAAAGTTGCTCCCTCATTAATGTGGACCAAGTATTCAATGATAAAAACGACCTTAAAAGTATATAAGAACGTGGATATAGGGAGGTATAGAAAAGTTGTCGCTTATTTGAAGAGCAATTCAAGAACTTTTAAACCGAAAAAGGCAAAAATTCTGGAAAGGCAATACATCGAAAAATTTTTGGCTGAGGCACCTGACGACGAGCACTTAATGTCAAAGGTATGAATTTACTTTAGTTTGTAACGGTACAAATTTGTACGTTTGGGTTTTACTGGAAAGAAAAGAAATGCCATAGAATAAGGGTATTATGACATGTGATAACTGCTTACTTACGTGATATTGTCCGTATAGTTTGAATAATTTAATTTAGTAATTTGTTGTTGAATACTTTTATAAATGAACCCCAACTTAGTAGTGTAAAATTCCTTTTTCTAATGAATAATACCACTGACATATAACAATCAGTTTAATTGAGCGGTTTTTAACCAATGTCAACGCATTCCTGCCTGAAGAAATGTACATTTTGCATATAATTATAATAAAGAATATTTTACGGTTCATATTTCCTGAAATAAACAACTAAAAGTAAGGTTATATTAATTATTTTCATTTTGAGTGACAGTTAACCCCGAGGGCCGACACATAGTCTTGGCGGTAATATTTAGCCCAGCATATTAGAGGGTAAAGTACTTGGAGTGCATGCTAGAGGCGTTATTCGTTTTATAAATTGATTTATTGATTAATTTAGGATAGGTATTGATTCTATTGCTTATTACTGGGTGTTCGGGACGATGGATCGTCATTAATTAATGGTGTAGTGGTCATTGGACTGGAAATTTTATGAGGGTTGTTGTCTGGGAATCCTTTATGACCGTGACGTCATATATGCAAAGGATCTTTGCCGAAATTTCCATTTTTGAACTGTCAAAGGCAGAGGTTGGTAGATTTTGGAAGGTGAGAGTTCACTTGCCTTTTGAACGTAGTCTGACTAACAGGTCTTCGAGTTTTTTAAATTATTTCTCTAAGAGAGATGTGAGCTACCTAGAAAGGAAGTCTATCTGTTTTTCGTTAAATGTTCAATGTGATTTTGTAGCCTCCAAAACATCTAGAGGTGAGTTTTTTCACAATTTTTATATTTAACGAAAGGGTTTTTTTATACTTGAGGAATTTTTTTACTGCGATGGCTTCGTTTTTTATATGAGGTTTCTCTTTACAGGCTTTTTATGTGGTACCCTTAAGTTAACCTGAATGTACAGGTTTTAAATATCCATATGTGGAAATTGCAGCGATAAAATCTCCCAATTTTCCCGGATTTTTGAACATTTTCAAGGCCACGTGGTGCGTCCTTGTGACCTTGGTTTGCCAGGGCGGTTGCTGAGTAGCCACCCATGTGATTTGGAGACAATCCATTAATTAAAGTGCTTTTGGAGTATCGAGTGGCAGCGGTGCTGTTGGCCCCAACTGTAGTCAACGTTGGACGAGTTTGGAGGGTGTCTTCCGTGGTTGGAAAACGAAGGTTGGACAGGGTCCATGAGAGGTACAAGGACATTTATGTCCAGATAATCTTTGAATTTAATTATTAAAACTGCATTAACCGAATAAGTCGGTATTCTGTAATAAATCATTTTTTATTTGTAATTTTACAATTTAAGATTTAATAAGCTATTTAACCCACAACTCTAAAAACCATCTTGATTTAAAGTTTTAATAGATTTATATCGTTGTTAAATTTATTATGTTATTTAACCCACATTACTTCATTGTTGGTAAATTTATGGTATTTATACGTATTTGGTAGCATCACAGATCTGTGGTTCAAACCTATTTAATATTTACTTTGGGTAGTTTTTTTATATTGGTAAAGTGCACTAATGGTAATTTTGTAATTTATATATATTAATTGAATTTGATTCAATTTACCCATATTTGGTAAAGCATTAGGCAGCCATTTTGTATAGGCCTTGGCCGCCATTTTATTAACCCCGTGTGTAATTATTACACTTTCATATTTTTCATAATTTATTGCTAATTTAACTATTAATTTGCCTAATGACTTGTTTATTTATTAATTTATTTAATTGCTTATATTTTTAAAATTCATTGTTCCATAGGAACATTGGTTACATTTGCCCTGTTAATTTTTACAAATTTATTCAACTAAAGCTATGCTAGTCCACCTAGCATAATAGTGATTCAAAGGTCACAGTTTATTTGTTTTGTTGACTGGATCACTATTCTTGTTTTTTTTGGGTTAAGGGTGACCAGTGTTTTTTATGGACCGATGAAAAGCTGTCGCGCTTATGTTGCCTAGTTTTATTACCAGCTAATTAGGTTACAAGTTTCTGGTATTAAATATTGATCTGTTCGGATTTTTATAGGTTGCATTGATATTGGGAATCGCTGGTGCATGCCGTTGTGACGAACTAACTCGCTTTAGTATTGAAGATATAGTAGATAAAGGCCAGTACATATATGTTTTTATACCTGATACCAAGACGAACAAATCGAGAAGCTTTACAATTTTAAAAGAAGGATTTTTGGTAAATGTGCTTGAATTATTTAGAAAATATGTGTCCCTAGGGCCAGAGAACACGCCTCACAAAAGATTTTTGTCAACTTTCAAAAAGGAAAATGCACTAGGCAATGCGTGGGAATAAATAAAATTTCGAAAATTCCGAGAGTAGTTGCTCATTATTTGCAACTACCTGATGAAATCTTATATAGTGGTCATAGCATGCGGCGTTCTTCAGCGACACTTCTAGTCAACGCTGGGGCCGATATCACCAACCTTAAACGCCATGGCGGGTGGAAGTCTTCTACCGTGGCAGAAGGATATTTAGAAGATTGCATCTCTAACAAGTTTGAGATTGCAAGACGAATACAGGGTGAAGAGCGCACCAAGGCAAGTACTAGTGCTGAAAGACTTTCTGAAGAACACTCCGCACAATGTAACGTTGTCCAAGATAAATCTAATATAACAATTACTGTTAATATAAACACGAATAAATTGTAGTATAATATATTAGTTGTTTTATGTTATTTTTTAATTGTGAAATGTTGGAAGTAATAAAGAATTAGTATAAGTCACTAGTGAGCTAAAGGGTTCTTTAGCTCACTAGTGACTTATAGTACACTTTATATCCTCAAAATCTGACCAATTAGGTAGATATTATATGTAAGTGTTGGATAAATTAATTTTTATTAATTCTAGCAAACCTATGCTGACAGAGATTGTTTACCTGCATTTACTACATTAAAATCAGCCTAGAAAATATAATTTTATTTAATTAACAGATGAGGGTATATTTTTTTAATATCGGATCTTAGACTATAACAAATTTTATATTTAATGCTACTTAAAATGATTTTTTGGTCGAAAAAAATAGTGTGTGCGTAGGAAAATATTACTTTCGGACTTTTGGTGGTTGCAAACTTCACCATTGCCCGAAAACATATCGTTTTTCTTAAGACGTTAAATTTCAGTTAAAATTTATTATAAAATAACGGACTAGCCAATCCAGTGTGAACAATTTTTTTATAACCAACCGCTTCTGTTCCTGGTATACACAGCAGATATCTTAAAAAAGATAGAGGTAAGCTCATATCAGGCATATGCTGATGATATTCAATTACACTATAGTTTTTACCATATGAACATCATATTGCAGAGTATACCATGAACAAGGAGCTGAATATTATAAGTCCTTTACTTTGGTGGGGTTAGGGCTGAACGCCTTAGCAAGAGAGTCAACTTGATTGTTGACGGACAATCTGTGCCTGGGGTAAGATCGGGGAAATCGTTGGGTGTCATAATTGATACGGGACTTAAATTTGAAGAACATATTAACTCTCTTATTAAAAAATCACACTGTGGCTTGAAAATTATTTATGCCAACCGAGAATTTCTTTCCAAGAAACTAAAAGTCATGCTTGTAGAAAGCCTGGTCCTCTCGTTTTTTACTATTGTTCATTTGTTTATGGTCCGTTCTTGACGTCGAGTAATGGCAGGAGGATTCAGCGAGTTCAAAATTCGTGTTGTCGTCTTCTGTGTTCTCTGCGCAAGTTTGACCATATATCAGAAAGTATCAAGGGTTTAAAATGGCTAAGTATGGAGAATAGAAGAAAATTGCAGTTTGCTGTTTTCTTTCAAAAAATATGAGTACTGGCATTCCTGCGTACCTGCGAGCGAAACTTGTAACACGGGACACCCTTCACAATAGAGTTATACGAACCGGGAGTATGTTGGCAATACTGCGACACGTAACAGCTTTGTTTCGGAGAGGCTTTACCTATCAGGCTGCGAATCTTTTTAATAAACTACCGAACGATGTTAAATCAAAGAGTAAATATGTTATTAATCTTTGGTTAAATCATTGAGTGTTGAAGCTTTTAGAAGGAGATACCGAGCGTCACTGCTTCGAGAGCAGTAGGTTTAGGCATTGGCATATGTATTTTTGATAGGCTGAATGTGTGTGTGTATGTGTGTGTGTGAGTAAATTAAGTAGTTATTATATATGTAGTTTTAGCATTAGGATTTTTTTAATTGGTATTTTTTTAGGTTTTTTTTTAATGAAAACATTTATATTTACATATATTTAAATTTGAGTACTATATTATTTATCATTAATTATTTTGGCATAAACTCCAGCCTGTTAGGGTTATATGGCAGAGTAGTCAATTGCTAAATATCGCCATAATATGGTTGGCTGTGATGAGGTTGAATCTAAATAATAATTTTTATGCTTTTTAACTGATTGTACTGATTGTAACCCAATAAAAGACCTTTATTATTATTATTATTATTATTATCATTATAAAACATTACTTGTGGGTTAAATTTTTTAAATGATTGCAAAAAAATAATTAAAATTAGCTTTTAGGTAGTAACGAAGCACTAAAATGCTTGTACTGTTTTGGACTATCACAAACTGAATGTTCACCTGCAAACTCTACAAGCATAACATGCGACGATAGGTGTATGATGATCTCTGGAGTCTATCGCGATGGTAGAAGGGGCTATATAAGGGATTGTTCTAACGAAGAAAAAGCATGTACATTTGAGAACCAAAAGATGGACACAATGAATCTATGTCAGGGGTGTGGAAAAGATAATTGTAACAACCGAGATTTCCCTTAGATTGAAAAAAACCTGCTGAGCTTGATGCGAAATATAACGAATAAAGTTATTTAATTAAAGTATACGTCTGCTTTATTTATTTTGAATGACTAGAAAATTAAAACATTTGGAAAATAAAATAAATGCATAAATACGTTCACGTTTTT
This sequence comes from Listronotus bonariensis, assembly GCA_014170235.1. NCBI lineage: Eukaryota > Metazoa > Arthropoda > Insecta > Coleoptera > Curculionidae > Listronotus > Listronotus bonariensis. The sequence continues at coordinate 28,008 of JACEGR010005884.1, forward strand.
TTAAGTTAGATTGACAAAGAAAGATTTCAAGATGTTCGCTGGGTGTCACCTTGAGAAAGAAAATTAAATGGAAAAGGGGTCTTGTGGCCAGTACTTTATAACCCTAGAATATAAAGTCAATCACCTTATGTTGTTCATCTGTCAATAAAACGGTTTTTTGAAAAACCTTAAAAAAACTTTCTACAGGATGTTTCACAACTTATCCGACAAACTTTAAGGGCTAATTCAACAATAAAAATATATAAAAATAACTTCATAGGAAATATGTCCCAAACGTTTTAGTTTTTGAACTACAGGGTGTTAAAAATAAAAAAAAATGTTTTTTATAATTACTTCTATACAAATTTAGATATTTTGAAAAATTTTGAGGACACCTCCTATGCACCAAAAGACATTTTTGGCATACAAAAAAAAAAAATTTTTACCAGTGTCGTTCATGAGGGGTGAAAGGTAAATATTTTTTAAAATAAAATGGTACGCTACTGCATTTTTCTAAAAAAGATAATTTTTGAAAAGCTCCTTTCGTTTACTGACTTTTTCATTTGATGCACGGTTTTTGAGTAAATAAATAAAAAACATTTTTAATATACTTGTTCCGATTTAAATAAAAATTTTTACATTTATTTTAAGTTATAAGGCGCTTGTACTAGCCCCAACCAGATTGTTATTATTGGGTACAGTGGCATCCTAGTGAGCACCGCAACTTATATTATGGACAAAAAGAGTACGCTTCTTACTTTTTTGATGTCTTTTATATTTAATCTCCTGTATTTTTTTTGTATCTACCTTTGTTTTCGAGAAGATATAATATAGCTACTTTAATTTTTTTCCAAAAAGTGCCCATAGGCAACATGATATAAAAGGAAAAAAAAATTAAATAAAGCAATTATTTGCCTAAAAATAAATTTGCAAAAGTATATTTTATCGAAAATTGTCATTTTCCCTATTTACTTAGATCAAAATTATTTATTTTTTAAATTAAGATTTTACTTTATGCTGTTAGGGGCTACTTTTTAGAATGACTTGAAGTCGCTTTAATTTATTTTATCAAAAACGAAAGTACAATAACAAAAAAAAAGGATTAAAAAGTTGTATTATTATTTGCTAAATCATCAAAAAAATAAAAATGTCAAAAAAAGTCGGTGGTGTACTTTTTTTCTCAATAATATTAGTTGCAGTGTCTACTGAGACGCTACTGGACCTAATAATAACAATCTGGTTGAAATAAATTAGGCGCTTTTTTACTTTAAATAAGTATACCAAATTTTATTTAAATTAACTTAAGCATATTAAAAATATTTAGAAAAAAACCCAATTTTTTCCCAAAATTTTAACGCCCTGTGTCTCAGTAAGAAAGCAACTTCGGACATATGTTTAGGGAACTTTTTTCATAAAATGACATAAGGAATCACACCCTAAAGTTTCGTACCGTTGTTATAAACCACCTTGTATATCTGGATAAGATCATCTAAAATGGAAAGATCAAACTTATCTAGTTAGGAAATGTATAATCTATAAATTATTTAAAATAGTAAAAAAAAGGACAAATTGGCGGCTTTTAAAACACAAAATTTTATTTCTGGCTTCAAACTTATGCCTTAAATTATTTATTTAAAAAAATATGTATTGCAAAAGAAACCTTTAATTAATTGCTAACTTGGATGGGTGACCGGCATTGCGGGTTTTCTGCTGGGGGTGAACAAACGGACCGAGCAAAAACCATCCAAGTTATGGAATGAATGGTGTGTGAATGGATAGGAGTAGGGGTCAAGGTACAATAAGCCTCCAGGCTGCAGTGCACCACCTAGGGGGCGGTCGTCGGGCCTGGGTGGGATGACCCCGAAAGGGCGAAAAAAAAAAAATGCTAACTCGTCTTGTGGAAATCGTTTTGATCGTATCGGATATTATATTTTTCGTTATCCCTAAATTATTTTCATTAAAATTAAAAAATAGCCACGTTCCTAAATAATAAAATGACGTTTTTCTTTGAAGCCCTCTGTTTTCTTAACGTCACTATAACATTGTCAGATTAGTGGAATATACACTGTTTGGCATATAATTAACTTATCCTTTCTTAATCTGACGCGCTCGACAATTTCTGATGAATATATTTTTGTTTTTTATGATCGGTCCTGTATACGGTGCGTATATTGGGTGGAGGTACTTAACCGGGTACAGGGTCTTCTCCGGTATATTAATCTGCCGCGCTGTAGTAGATCCCGAAATCCTCTATTGGGCTCCCCCACCATTGACTTGCCCGAGCGTTGTTTCTTTGATGTCCTATAGTGCCAAAAATTAGCTCTATTTAGTTTTTAAACGGCTACCCTAAATATGTAAATATATATTTTTTTAAAGCCCCTTTAAAAAATCAGAATTTTTTATTGACAGTTAGGGCAACTATTATATATTTTTTCTTATATTAAAAGTACAAAGAAACAATAAATTACACCATGAGAAAAATGTAACTTTTAATAAAATGTTGATTTAAACAATAGAAACAAGACCACCTTTTCTTGACAAAAGTGGTGTATGGTCCAATTTTCGTTGTGCCAAAAAGGCAAAAAGCATATTAGGTTTTATTTTTAAAATGCTATTTTAAATAATATAGTTGTTGTAAATACGCCAAAACGCCTATAAGATTTAATGGAAACTCTTCCTAAGTTTAAACTAGTTATCTCTGGTTTTATGTTAATGAGTTATACCCAAAGTTTTAATATTTTGTTTAATTTTTTTAATATTTACACACTAAATAAAACAAAGATTAAAACAAAAAAATTATTACTTAAGATTTTAAATAAATATGAAAAAACATTTTTAAGAACAATGAAGAGAATTAAGATAAATGTCCTAAGCATACTGACAATTAACAATAATATATTATACAGGGTATCTGTAAATTACACATCAGGATTTCTGAGGGCGATTTTACACGAAAAATAATGCAACAAACTTTTATACAATTTTTTCGAAAACTCAAATATAACCAAGATACAGGGTGTTAGAGGAAAACATTTTGTTTTTTTTTTTTTTGCAATAACTCTATTCTAATGTACTGATTTTCCCCAAATTTTGCATACATATTAATTACAGATTACCCATAAACAACTTTTTTTTCAAAAATAGCTTTGTTAATTTTAAAAATTGTTTTTTATTATACGCTCGTAAATGATTAAAGTCGTTTTTCTCCAAAACCGTTTATTTAATAAAGTGAAGGACAGTTTAGGCTTTTTGGCATTGACTACTGGCGTTTAATTAATAGAATCAATACAAATAGTTATTAATGATGACTAAAAAAGTGTTTAAAAAAATAACAATTTTTTTTAACATCCTGTATCTCCGTTAATTTTGAGTGTTCGGCAAAATGTATAAACGTTTATTGCATTAATTTTTCGTGCAGAATCGCCAACCGATATCCTAACACGTAATTTCTGGATACCTTGTATATGGAAGCTGCATAAGGATCTTTATGTTTTTAGCTAAGTATTTATTACTAGTTTGCGAGACTTTATGGTTTGTTGAAGTTTGTAAATATTTTTCAGCAACAATTACCATAAATGACATTTTATCCTGTCAATGATATACATGCATTTGCTCCGAATAAAAATTCTCCACCGTTGGTAAACTTTTTTCACATGACCATTTTCTAGTAATATTTGGAATATATTTTTCCAAGTGCCTGTACAGTATGCTAAAACAACTCAATAGAAGATAAAGTTTTGGAGGTGACATAACATATAAAATTAATCGTTTGCTACCCGATTGAAACATAGGAGTGTGAATACAATTTTTAAAAATTTTTATTTTCTTTTTGGAACTTCCATTTTTTTTTCAAATTTTTGTAATTGAGTAAACAGCTCGTTGTTGTTCTCAGGATACCACGGCCAGTGGAGGTCTTCTCTATCCCCCAAATCTTTATGTTTCTAAGTCCCGAGTTAAGAAACTTTCTCTTACCTTGCTTAAGACATCCACGGTATGTTGGTATTTCGGCTTTTAGCCTGATTGTCTAAAGATTCAAAAAAGTATCGGGTGATGTTTAGCCATATCACACCAAATACATGAATAACAGTTAGAAAAAATACCCGACAGGCCGAAAATAATACTTCAAAGTTTTAAATCGGCTGTAACTGTTGCCAAATATTAATTAAAACAGTCATTTGGTTTTAGTCCCCCAAATACATAAAGCGTTGTAGTAATTCTCTTGAATATGCGGAGTAAGGACAATAATTAATTTTTTTTACGCCAGTCTCCCTTTACTTTTACTGCGCTTGAAAAATTATTTTTAAATTGAATACATAATAAAAATTTAAAATATTTTTTGCCATCATCGATACCAAAATTTAGGTAGAAGTCAAAAATATTACGACTGTTTATAAGATTTTTATACAGCGCATTCCAGTTAGAATGAGCCACGCTTAATAATTCCGTTATTTCTAAACTTATAAAAATATTTTAAAACACGTAAACTTTTAGTTTTAGGGGGACATATTTTTGTTTTAGAATTTACTTGTTTAGGCTTATCCCCTCCCTCACCAACACAAGCGTCAAAAAGTTTAAATGGGAAAGGGGGTTAAGTGGTACATTATTTTAAAGCTCCTGACGAGTACTTTTTAACTAACTAATAATATAAGTCAATATCTTCACCGACTACAAAATGGTGGAAATTAAAATATTATTCAAATACCTGATCGGGATGGTCGTATTTCCAAAATTTATAAAGTTAGATGTTCCTAATGTGTTATTTTCTTAAAGCTCCTTTTACTAGTAACACCAGTGATAATATACAGGGTAGGATAAAAAGTGTATATTTTTTTAATAAAGCACCCTGTATAATATATTAGCAATAAAAAGATTTTTAAAAGAGATATAAGGAAATACCACATTAAGTACATCTTACATTATTAGATTTGGAAATATGGCCATCCAAACAGGTATTTGGGTATTTTAGAGTATCACCATTTTGTAGTAGGTGATAATATTGACCTTATATTCTAGGGTTATAAAGTATCCGTCAGGAGCTTTAAAATAATGTACCTCTTTACCCCCTTTCCCATTAAAACTTTTGACGTTTGTGTTGGTGGAGGGAGGGGACAACCTTGAATTAGTAAATTGTTACACAAAAATATGTCCCCCTAAAAATAAAATTTCACGTATTTTAGGATTTTTTATAAGTGTACAAATAATCAAATTATGGGGGATGGCTTGTTTTAATTGGAATGCACTGTATATAACATCAAATTACTAGATACAGCAGCACAGCTTCGATTTCTTGTAACATTTTTTTTAAGTAATTTTTTATAAACATTACGTTTAATTATAAATCGTTTATCTTTTTCTTATAAATTTTAAAAATTTAAGTGTCTTTCTACCAGAAAAACTTAAATCACTCAAATTTATCTTGTTTTTTTGGATGAACTATAATACTCCTAGGTTTACCATAAGACTGCCAAAAAGATACTTCCAGATTACTGCTTCTTGCATTCTTTTTTAATCTTTTATATATTTTTTTAACAAAGTAAAACCTGGTTATTCAGACAGTTTTTATTTAAACTAACTAAGACTAGTGCCTTTACCCAGAAATCTCAAAAATAAAAATCTAGTGGCGTAATATCTGGGGATCGAGTGTGCCACCAAATAGGTCCACTATTTGTTACCAAGTAGATCCATTGAGTAAAGGTGCGTCATCATATTGGAAAAGAAGGCTTTTACATTCCAAAATATCTAAATTATTCTGGGAATAAAGCTTTGCTTTAATTATTTTATAGGCCTAAACCCAGTTAGTATAGTAAAGCCACACAAACATTAAATCCAAATCTACCTTGATATATTTTATTAACTTGTCCTTTGATATTTTGATGGGTCCATATACAGAATCAGCTAAATGAAGTCGTTTAAAGGCAATGTGTGGAAAAGAGATGGTCTAACTCAAATGCAGACATGTAAATAGTTTGAATAGGATGATCGTACTTCCTTTGTTGCTGCTTTACTGGCATATATACCTTTAAATATTGCTTTTACAGTAAGTATGTGAGTTGTGACGCTAGTAACCCGCGATTCATCGGTACAGATTATTTTGTTAAAAAATAATTCGTCTTTTTGCAATATATTTCGGACCAATTAAAAAATCAGTTCTTTTGTTTGGATCACCTAAATGCAAATGTCTAGTTTTTTGACACACGTAACACTTAAATTTATTTATTTTTAATATGCGCAATTATATCTTTTTTAATACTTCTCAGCGAGGTAGTTCGATCTGCAGCAATACATGCTAATACATTAATTTTATTCCTTTCTTTATTTTTTTTTGTGGTAACTTTTTGATCTGTCCTTTTTAAACGCTTCAAAATTTATTAGATTACAATTTAAGTAGTTTAAAAATCCTCAGGTCTGCATGGCTGTTCGCGTACCGGGTGTTTTTGGAAATATAAATTTGTCTTATGGCTATTTTTTGATATTTAATATAACATTCTAGCATATTATAAATAAATTTTGTTATTTTTTATATTTAAAATTAATATAAAAATTAAGCTTGGCTACATAAAAGCCAATAACTACCAGTGCCTTGACAAATCTAATTAGATGCCATGGTCTTGTCATGGTCTTCTATAAAATAAAGCTTTAATTATAAAAACTTTAAATTTTAAGTACCAATGTAAAGTACAATAAAAAGTACAGAACTACAGGGTAGGCCAAATTAAACTTGCACACTTTTTAACTAATTATTACTTTTTAAGTATCTGTTACACCCAGCTTTTTAATTTTTAAAGGCTAATAGGTAGATATGTTTTCTCTAGGTTTGTCAATTTTGGTTAAATAGATTTAGACAGGACTGGAATTACGAGACTTTTTTTAAATACTGTATTTAAACTAGTTGCAAAACAAATCTGATTTAGCCACAATTAAGCTAATGCGCTTTTCTTGTAGACAAGCTATGGGAAATGATTCAGTAAATCCGAATCTGTCAAGAATTTAAGGCTTTAGAAATTATAAATATTTTTGATCAATAATGCTTCCCATAAAGCAAGCATTTCTTTTGACTTTAAAAAATAACTTGTAACCTAATTGTAGGTAAAATTGTTTCTTTTGCAACAAAGTTTAATGCCTTATTTTTGAAAAAGTTCCGTAAGTCTAGTCCTATTTAAATCTATTTTACTTAAACTTGCAGACTTAGGGAAATTATATCTATCGATTAGCCCCTTAAAAATAAAAAAGATAGGCGCAAAAAATAAATATTTATTATTACTTAAAAAGTGTTCAAGTTTAATTTGGCCCACACTGTATATATATTTTTGAAAACCCCAAAGGAGGCTTACCAAACATAAATAAAAATATGCAAGGTGTTCCATAGCCAAAAACTTGGGTTATTTTCTCAAAAACTGTTCAACATAGAAAACAGATGGATTAGATTTTTAATATTCTTTACCGTTTTCGAGATACCCTAACACTTAAAAACCTTAATTTTTACCGTTGTGGGAAAATAATTATATCTATAATAAAAATATTGATTTACTTTTTTCAGTAAACAAGCTTAAATTTTTAAAACGTATTTTTAATATTATGGATATTTTTTTATTATTATTTTTATCAAAAATAAAAAGACAGCGTTTGCCTTTTTCTTATCGTCTCGTCCTGTTTTAGTTATCAAGTAATTAAATGCAACATCAATCTAATTATTTTTATTAGAAATACATAGTGCAAAATATAAGTATATAAAGGGTTAAACAGAAATTATTTTGTCAAGTTGTAGACATATTAATAATGTGTAAACTAACTTATATCCTTAGTCTTTCCGTATTTCTATATTGGATAGGTAAGTATGTATAAACAAATATTTCTAAGGAATTTTTAAGAAGTACTCATAACACTTTTTTATTTATTTATAAAGAAATATTTCTCTTTGAATGTAATTTTTCAGTTTTCCTATAAATTGCACATTATGTAGAGACAGATATAAATCTTAATTTTAGCGTTTCACAGGTACAAATTAATGTGTATTGTTAGGGGCTTTACTAGTTATTTAAATCTTTAAAATATTTAAATTAACAATAATTGTTGCATGAAAACCCGACTGGACCACCTTACAAATCAAAATAACTAACCATTATTTTCAATCTCCTAAAACCTATTTATTGGAGCCAAAGTGAACTAAGTAAGCTACTACCATCTTATAATAAATATTAGCACGGCACTGATAAATGGGTTGACTTTTTTGTACCTCTAAAAAATCCACGAAGGCTAAAAGCCTTGATACTAACGTACCGTGTGTGTCTTTAGCAAGGTAAGAGGGAGTTTGTTTACACAGAACTTAAATACTTAAAGATTGGGACGGAAAGGGACAGGTTGTCAAAAAATGGCCCTGATAAATGGGTTGATTTTTTTGTATCCTTAAACAATTCATAAAGGATAAAAGCCTTAATACTAACGTACCGTGTGTATCTTCAGCAGGTAAGAGGGAGTTTGTTGACACGGGACTTAAATACTTCAAGATTGGGACGGAAAGGGACAGATTGTAAAAAATGGCCCTGATAAATGGGTTGATTTTTTTGTATCCTTAAACAATTCACGAAAGCTAAAAGCATTAATACTAACGTACCGTGTGTGTCTTTAGCAAGGTAAGAGGGAGTTTGTTTACACGGAACCCTAATACTTGAAGATTGGGACGAGAAGGGACAGGTTGTCAAAAAATGGCCCTGATAAATGGGTTGATTTTTTTGTATCCTTAAACAATTCACGAAGGCTAAAAGCCTTAATACTAACGTACCGTGTGTGTCTTTAGCAAGGTAAGAGGGAGTTTGTTTACACGGAACCTAATACTTGAAGATTGGGACGAGAAGGGACAGGTTGTCAAAAAATGGCCCTGATAAATGGGGTGATTTTTTTTTGTATCCTTAAACAATTCACGAAAGCTAAAAGCCTTAATACTAACGTACCGTGTGTGTCTTTAGCAAGGTAAGAGGGAGTTTGTTTACACGGAACCCTAATACTTGAAGATTGGGACGAGAAGGGACAGGTTGTCAAAAAATGGCCCTGATAAATGGGGTGATTTTTTTGTATCCTTAAACAATTCACGAAAGCTAAAAGCCTTAATACTAACGTACCGTGTGTGTCTTTAGCAAGGTAAGAGGGAGTTTGTTTACACGGAACCCTAATACTTGAAGATTGGGACGAGAAGGGACAGGTTGTCAAAAAATGGCCCTGATAAATGGGGTGATTTTTTTTGTATCCTTAAACAATTCACGAAAGCTAAAAGCCTTAATACTAACGTACCGTGTGTGTCTTTAGCAAGGTAAGAGGGAGTTTGTTTACACGGAACCCTAATACTTGAAGATTGGGACGAGAAGGGACAGGTTGTCAAAAAATGGCCCTGATAAATGGGGTGATTTTTTTGTATCCTTAAACAATTCACGAAAGCTAAAAGCCTTAATACTAACGTACCGTGTGTGTCTTTAGCAAGGTAAGAGGGAGTTTGTTTACACGGAACCCTAATACTTGAAGATTGGGACGAGAAGGGACAGGTTGTCAAAAAATGGCCCTGATAAATGGGGTGATTTTTTTTGTATCCTTAAACAATTCACGAAAGCTAAAAGCCTTAATACTAACGTACCGTGTGTGTCTTTAGCAAGGTAAGAGGGAGTTTGTTTACACGGAACCCTAATACTTGAAGATTGGGACGAGAAGGGACAGGTTGTCAAAAAATGGCCCTGATAAATGGGGTGATTTTTTTTGTATCCTTAAACAATTCACGAAAGCTAAAAGCCTTAATACTAACGTACCGTGTGTGTCTTTAGCAAGGTAAGAGGGAGTTTGTTTACACGAAACCCTAATACTTGAAGATTGGGACGAGAAGGGACAGGTTGTCAAAAAATGGCCCTGATAAATGGAGTGATTTTTTTTGTATCCTTAAACAATTCACGAAAGCTAAAAGCCTTAATACTAACGTACCGTGTGTGTCTTTAGCAAGGTAAGAGGGAGTTTGTTTACACGGAACCCTAATACTTGAAGATTGGGACGAGAAGGGACAGGTTGTCAAAAAATGGCCCTGATAAATGGGGTGATTTTTTTGTATCCTTAAACAATTCACGAAAGCTAAAAGCATTAATACTAACGTACCGTGTGTGTCTTTAGCAAGGTAAGAGGGAGTTTGTTTACACGGAACCCTAATACTTGAAGATTGGGACGAGAAGGGACAGGTTGTCAAAAAATGGCCCTGATAAATGGGGTGATTTTTTTGTATCCTTAAACAATTCACGAAAGCTAAAAGCCTTAATACTAACGTACCGTGTGTGTCTTTAGCAACGTAAGAGGGAGTTTGTTTACACGAAACCCTAATACTTGAAGATTGGGACGAGAAGGGGCAGGTTGTCAAAAAATGGCCCTGATAAATGGGGTGATTTTTTTGTATCCTTAAACAATTCACGAAAGCTAAAAGCATTAATACTAGTCTACACGAAACCCTAATACTTGAAGATTGGGACGAGAAGGGACAGGTTGTCAAAAAATGGCCCTGATAAATGGGGTGATTTTTTTGTATCCTTAAACAATTCACGAAAGCTAAAGGCATTAATACTAACGTACCGTGTGTGTCTTTAGCAAGGTAAGAAGGAATTTGTTTACACGAAACCCTAATACTTGAAGATTGGGACGAGAAGGGACAGGTTGTCAAAAAATGGCCCTGATAAATGGGGTGATTTTTTTGTATCCTTAAACAATTCACGAAAGCTAAAAGCATTAATACTAGTCTACACGAAACCCTAATACTTGAAGATTGGGACGAGAAGGGACAGGTTGTCAAAAAATGGCCCTGATAAATGGGGTGATTTTTTTGTATCCTTAAACAATTCACGAAAGCTAAAAGCCTTAATACTAACGTACCGTGTGTGTCTTTAGCAAGGTAAGAAGGAGTTTGTTTACACGAAACTTAAATACTTGAAGATTGGTACGGGAAGGGACAGTTTGTAAAAAAAGGGTTTGGGCTCTTTATTTGATTTGTAGAATTGTTCGGTCTGCTTTTTAACGCCTTAATTACAGAAGGTTAAATTATTTTAATAGTTTTTTTAAATTCTTTTTCTAAAAAAAACCCAAAACTTTTGTTTTAAATATTAAATTTTTTAATAAATATATTTTTTACTTTTTGAAAAATTATCACTCAATTAAAATATAAAGAATACCTAAAGCGCGATATTTTAAATAGTGCCTTAAAGCTAAAAAACTAAGAGTTTTAAAAACTTTAATAATGACATTTTTTTGTTTCACCAAAAAATAGCTTATAGTAGGGGAGCCCACGATACTAAATGGGGATTTACTCGAGCGTCATAGAGACCTATTGGGTTGCAAAGCTTAAATGATAAGAAAAAAACAATTTTATATAATGTATACCTTTTCATCGGTGGGGAAAGTGGCTGTAGGCTTGTAAATTTAAAGAAAAAGTACCATCATTATTTCGGCTTGTGGAAATCGTTCGTATCGTATCGGATTATATATTCTTTGTTATCCCTAAATTATTTTCTTCAAAATGAAAAAATAGCCATGTTTCAAAATTTTAAACTGATGTTTTTGTAGCCCTCTGTTTCTTTAGGTCCCTCTCAAATTGTCGATTAGTGGAATATACACTGTTTAGCATGTAATTAACTTAACCTATGTTAAGGTACGTTTCCTATGCAGCGGCGGACGCACGCAGCTGACGGACTTCGTCTGACGCATATGGTCGGCACAAGTTTTATGTTTTCTCTCGCGCGTCAGTTACGTGCGATCTTTTGTAAAAAGTGTATAGAAATAAAATTTGTCATGTGCGATAAAAACAAGCGCTTATTGTAATACCTTTATTGAAAGAAATCGATATGAAAAGGAGGAAATATTAATGAAATTAAAAAATCCTAAAAAATTGCTGATGGCCATCCCATGATTAGGGGAAGAACTAAAGAGATATTTTTTAACATTCTTATAAATAAACATTTGTTAAAGGATAAGAAAAAAATCTGGGAATTTTTAAGGCTAACCATTGCTCAATTTTATTATATTCGGGATATAATAAAAGACGATATAACGAGAAATTCGACAAACAGATATCCGTATCCCATAACCACAGATAAAAAACTAGCTGTTACTATGCGGTAAGTATTGTTAATTTATTCATAGTTAGGGTATAATAGATAGGTACAAATATATTATAGGTTTTCATATTGATTAAAACCATGTATATAAAAATCTTGTATGTTTGATGGTATTGGGTGTACTGGCGTAACTGAAGGTGTTGGCCTAACTAGCGTTGGTGGTGGTGAAGGCGAATAGAAAAAACTACTGCGGGTATTCGAGTTGATGGTGAAATTTGAGACGTATTGGTAGGAATGTTATTTTGTTCTTCGAAATCTAATTTTTCGTCTTCCGACATGATACACGTGAATTTTCGCTTTTTACAAACACAAATCACAAAAAATGCAATACTACTCGCTGCAGCTGCCGCCAGACTGATCGAAGAGAAGTACTGACGCAACCATTGGGTTGCTTTCCAGTGACGAAAATTTTTGTGCGTCACGCTCCAGAGCTTGAAGCTCTTGAACTGCTCTAAAAGTTAGTCACTGGAACGCCTTCTTAGGCAAGGAAAGAGAGATACTAGGAATTTTAAAATTTCGTTGTTTTTAACCTTTCTTGGCTTTAAAATAATAATCTGTTTTTAATATCTAATTCTATTTTAAATAAATAATCTGTAAAAAATCCATCCTTAACCATAAAAAACACGTTTGAAGCACAAAAACCAAAAGAGCGGTTGGTGCATGAGGGGCAAGGGGAAAGAAAAACAGAGTAGCTCAGGTGCATAACATTTTCCGTCACTGGAACGCCATAAAGTAAAACGAAATGCTCCTGAGCTACTCGGGAGCGCTCTATTTGCGTCACTGGAAAGCCACTCTGGTCTCGATCTTCGTCAGCCGCAAAAACGCACAGCGGCAGACGCGCCAAAGAACACGATTACATTTAATTTTCCTTGTTGCATACACTTCTGTCAGACGCAGTTCGTCAGCCGCGTGCGTCCGCTGCATCATAGGAAACGTGCCTTTAGTCTGACGCGCTCGGCAATTTCTGATGAATACATTTTTTGTATTTGATGATCGGCCCTGCATACAGGGCTCATATTTCGTGGAGGTACTTTACCGGGTACAAGGTGTCCTCCGGTATATTATTCTGCCGCGCTGTGGTAAATCCAAAGAGAATAGACAAGGATAGAGGATCAATCGCCGTTTCGAAAAGTGGCACAATTTGAAGAAAGGGTCTGCGGGATGTCAGGGCATGCGCATACGCACTCCCAATGTCAAAATCGGCGGTATATTCAAAAACATTGATTTATTGAGTAAATATACATAAAACATTAATAAAAAGTGTAAAATGTGGTTTATACTGAAATTTATTAATATTTTAATGACTAAATATTGGTAATTTAGTGCTAATGGTGTATTAAAATCTATTTGGTAGAAGACTATTTTTTTCTTAGATTGGAATAGGTTAATGTGGAAAAATGTATAGGTATAAATTTTAGGGAAATGAGAACTGAAAATAAAAATCTAAATAGAATTATTTCTTGAAAACTAAACTTTTATTGCGAGATTACTTATTTAGCATAAAAAATGGTACTAAATGTAAAAGAAGTGTATAATTTTAAGAAATATATGAAAATAGCATGCTCAAACTTACCAACCAAATAAATTTTAGATTTATGTTGATCCTATTTAGTTGAAAGGTATTATAGTCTATAAGTTAATATTACCTACTTATACTAAGAAAAGCGTAGTAGGATTTCAGTTTCCATAGGCCACTGTGCTTGGTCCATTTTATTCGATATCTACATACTTGTTTTTTAGGTATAAGGAAGCAGATAAGATTGTAGGTTTTAATTAACAATGAAAATTTAAGTTTCCACATTACTGGATACTTATTTTGAAATAAAATACTTTTGTAAAAGAAGCTCAAAAATGCTCGGTATTGCAGAAAAAAATCCTAATCCTAAACATCTTTTTTCCACAAATTTTCAATATTGACAAAAATAAGTGTACTTTCCTCTTAACATAAATTTATATTTTTTAAGATATTTCATATACCTACCACTGAAAACAATTAATATCGAATGGTTAAATTTTTTCGTAAAATTAATAAAAAGTTTGCCTTATGGTACGAACTTAAGTAGACACACTCTATATCTTGGTTTGTACCTTAACTGGGTCAGTTATTAAGTTTTTTAAGTGTTTAGGCTTTAGGCCTTTTTATTTTTTCGCTTTAGTATAATTTTTATCACTATTAATACTTTTTAAACTGATCATTTGTCCGACTTTTACAGTTCAAGCAAATTTTTTAAATAGAGAGTGACGCACACAGAAATCCTCTATTGGTTCATTGTGCTTTTACCTCCAGCAAGATATTTATTAAATATATTTTACGGATGTATATAAAATATTAATGTATATAATGTTTTGTTACATAAATAAATCCTAGACAAAGTGTTAATTTGTTTTTATTCAAAAAAAAACAACGTAAATAATTAAAAAATATTTTATTAAAAAACCCATAAATTTCCACAAATTTTGTTTCAATAATTTATATCTATAACACAGGTCACACGTAAAATCAAACCGAATAAAATACAAAACAAATATACAGCCACAACAATCACAAAACATCAGCCATATTGAACATGTGAAAGTCAAGAGTTTTGACATTTATAACAGCCAATAGCAAGCCGGAAAAACAACCTCCCATGCGCATGACGAGTAATCCCGCTGTGTTAAGTTAACCATCAAACCGGTGAAAGTTCGCAAGATATTTGGCTGATATATATAATTATAGTATTGATTCAGACACAAAAATGTTACGTAAAAAGTGCGTACTGAAACAAAAAATTCTAAATAAATCCATACTTTTAACCAAGCACGTCCTTTTTACCAACGTTAAGCAAGAATAAAATAAAACTTTGACGAGCTCTTTTGGTCGCTGAACACAATCACCAGTCGCAGGTGTGTGCCATTTCTTAATTGGTGGGGTAAATCAACTGTTTCTCTCCCCTTGTCCATGCTCCTTGGGTAAATCCCGAAATCCCCTCTTGGACTCCCCTACCATTTAGAACAACAACAAGGTTCTATCTTTACTAATATCTGAGATACCCCATAATTACATTTAAATGGGATACTTTATTAGTAAAAAAAAACTTTAAAAAATCATTAAGACCGTAAATATAATACCATAAATTTATTTTTAGGTAATGTTGAAGCCCTGAAATGTTTAAACTGTTTTCAGGAGACAGCTGAGGAGTGTTCGCCACAAAATTCTTCAAGTTTGGATTGTGATGGTTACTGTATAACGGCTCATGGTCAGGTTACTATGGAAAGGGATGGCTATTTAAGGGCATGTTGGACAGACGCGGATCCGTGCCAATATATTAAAGACCACACACTTAATTTAAGAGAATGCATTCCTTGTTCGGACAGAGATAATTGTAACGATAAAGAATTTTTTTAGTAAGCGAGAAAAGCTTTTTAATCCAAACAAAAATTTGTATACGCATGGTTATTAATAAATCTATTTAATTTAACCTGTTTCTGTTTTTTCATAAATATCTAGACGCGCAAATAGTATTTTTATGTAAGAAGTGGAACATGAGACCCACACTACATACAGTCGGCACAAAAAGTCTCTATTTTTTGTTTTAGAATTAACTTAAATAAAAATATATAAAGAAATATGATTGAGTTAAAATTTAAAGCTTATATAATAAATAATTCTTTTTATTATTTTTTTGTAACTTAATAAACAAACTACAAAATTTATTCGAATTTACTGACACTTATTAAAATTAGGGTTTTACTTATAATGCTTATTACCAAATCTCAAATTACCAATGGTTGCATAAATGTAAAGTGTTATATGTTGTTAATTTAAGATTTAATATACGAGTGTAACTCAAAGTTTATGATGGCGGCTCAAACACGAAACGTCGGATCTTAAATATAATATCATTAGTCTAGAAAACGAAAAACGTGGCAAAATGTTTTAATATTTGCTTTAAATTATTTTTTTAAATAAACTAAAAAACAATAAAAAACTTCCCAAACTTTCGTTTTTTTTTCTGAATGATTTTGGAACAGCCGCAAATTTAAAATTTTTTAAATAGAATATTGTTAGGCATAAAAATACCCAACTTTGCCTTAATTAATTAAACCAACCCTGTATGTTTTACCTTTCCTGAAATCCTATTGGTGGCCCTGAAACTTCTCTGCATATAGAAAAAAAAACTTGCACACAAAAGGAAAAACGAGGCGCAAAAGATATCGATACTAAAATGTATTTATGTCATTAGATTACCAATAATAAGAAACTTAAACGTAGTTAAAGGAATAAATAAGAAAAGTTACATAAATTTGTTTTGCTTAATATTTAAACAGTATATCCTTTTCTAGATTTTACAGAAATACAGGGTGTCCATATATCGTTACAATTGCAAGGTACCTTGGTTATTATTAGTGATAAAAACATGCAGTTTTTACGAACTGTTGCTTCTTTTTGATGAAACAAAAGATAATACAAAATATTTTTCTAATATCTATATTTATTATGACGATCCTCTGTACATACTGTGCATTTTTAAGGTAAAAAAATTCTATCTATCTATCGGATATCAGAAGAAATACAGGTTCTTTACTCCTGAGCAAAAATTGCAGTTTTGGTCAAGCCTCGTAGATGACTGACACAATTTAATAGCCAATAATTGTATTTTGGGTTTTGGACCATGCAGAACTTTTTATAGAAAATATTTTCTTTTTGTAAGATTAATAATAAAAATGTTTTTCATATAACGCCAACTTACGTAGACACGCTGTATGAACTAAGGTTAGTTTAACTACAGGGTGTAATAACATTTTCATTGCCCTCTTAGTTTTTGACGTACAGGGCGAAATTCATTTTTTCCATTTTCGGACCCCGTCGTATTTCAGTTGTCTTCCAACTAAAAACAAAAGTTAAAACTCATGTTGGTAGATATTTTTACGTAGAATCCAGTAGTGCAGTTAAATTTTAAAAGAAAATATATTTTTCGAGATATGAACCAGATATATCTTTTTATAGGCATGATTAATAATAAATCTATTCAATTAAACCTGTTTCTGTTTTTTTTATAAATATCCAGACTCGCAAAAGGATTTTAATATAAGTAGAGGAACAGGAGACCCTCACTACATACAGGCGGCACAAAAAGTCTCCATGTGATTTTTTTTGTTTTAGAATTAGCTTAAATAAATAAATATAATAATATATACATACTTCTTCATATATATAAATGAAGAAATATGATTGAGTTGAAATTTAAAGCTTATTCATTAAAATAAATAATTATTTTTATTGTTTTTGTATTTATTACTTAATTAACAAGCTACAAAACTATCTCGTTTATTTAAGATTTAATATACGAGTTTAACTTTAAGTTGATGATGGCCGCTCAAAGACTAAACGTTTAATCTTTATTGTAATATCATTATTCTACAGAACGAATGAAATCCTAATGGTGGCCCTCGAACTTGCCTGTATATAGAAAAAAAACTTTTACACAAAAGAAAAAACGAGGCGCCAAAGATATCGATACTACAATAATGTATTTATGCCATTAGATTTACAATGATAAGAAACATAAACATAATTAAAGGAATATATATATTATATATATATATATATATATATATATATATATATATATATATATATATATATATATATATATATATATATATATATATTATATAGCTTAATATTTAAAGCATCTGTCTATTTCAAGATTTTACAGAAATACAGGGTGTCCGGATTTCGTTACAATTGTAGGATATCTTGGGTATTATAAATGATAAAAACTTGCGATTTTTGCGCACTGTTGCTTCTTTTTGATGAAATAAAAGATGACACAAAATATTTTCTAATGTTTATATTCATTATGACGATCCTCTGTACATACTGTGCATTTTTAAGGTAAAAAAATTCTATCTATATATCGGATATTAGAAGAAATACAGGTTCTTCACTCCTGAGCAAAAATTGCAGTTTTTGTCGAGCCTCGTAGATGACTGACACAATTTAATAGCCAATGATTGTATTTTAGATTTTGGTTCATGCAGAACTTTTTATAGAATTTTTTTTTTTTGTAAAATTAATATTAAAAATGTTTTTCATATAACGCCAACTTACGTAGACACGCTGTATGACCTAAGGTTAATTTAACTACAGGGTGTAATAAAATTTTCATTGCCCTCTTAGTTTTTGACATACCTTGTTGTGTTGAACCCCCGGCGTATTTTAGTTGTCTTCCAACTAAAAACAAAAGTTAAAACTGTTGGTAGATATTTTTACGTAGAATCCAGTAGTGCAGTTAAATTTTAATAGAAAATATATTTTTCGAGACATGAACTAGTTATATTTTGTTATTTAAGACCCTAAATAAATGTTTAAAATTTTAAAATTAAATTTTGCTTAGTGGGTCATGATATAAACTTTATGTGAAAAAATAAAGTTGGCCGTAAGTTCATCCTTTATTTACAGTTTATAGAAAAATCTGAGTTTTAACACCTTTATCTCCTCCGGCATACCTATTCACCCACTGATTTTTCAAGTTTGTTTACCTATTACCTATTAAAATTAATTTTAAACAAAATACTTTAATTAGCTTTATTGCGTTTAAATTTAAAAACGTGTCCAATATCAGTATGTTTCCAAGCAAAATTAATTTTAAACAAAATTGTAGAAAGCCGTGTATGAAACTGTTACCAAAATTATTATTTAAGTTTAAATTTTGAATATATTAGTTTTATACATGGTTTTATAGTATTTTGTTTTAAAACAAATGTTTTTCTAAAAATCATAAATACATTCTGACTTTGGACACTGGTTTAAGTATAAACACTATCACACTGATCCAAAATGTTAGGTTTTAAATTAATTATTAAGTGAAAACAAACTTATCGAAGGGGTAAATATAAATGGTGGGCGGGGCAAAATATAAAATAAAAATTTAAACCTAGATTTTTTTGTCAAATGTAAACAAATTAAGAACGGCTAACTATTTTCTTTGGCTATAAAGTCTTAATCATAGCCCACTATGTGAAATTCAATTTTAAAATTAAAAACAACAATTTAAGGTCCTAAAATAAAAAATAACTATCAAGTATTACATATTTTTAAAAGACTCTTATCCTCTATAATTTAGGGAAATTAGAAATATACAGGGTAGCCATAGGAAAAATAATATGTTTAGTTTATATTTCGAAAATTGTACAATGTTTAAAAAATTTAAATACAACACTGGATTCTACGTAAAAATATCTACTTATGTCAGTCTTTACTTTTGTTTTAAGTTACAAGACAATTGAAATACGAAAGGGGCCCAAAAATAGAAAAAAATTTGTCCTGTATGTCAAAAAGTAAGAGGGTCATGAAAAAATCTTAGTGTCATTTTTCGTTTTATTAAAAAGTTCGCAAAAACTGCAAGTCTCGATCTCTAATGATATCCAAGATATCCTGCAATTGCAACGAAATCCCGACATCCTGTACAGGGTGTTTTTTTTGGTTGGTATTATAGGGTACAGGCTAAACGGTAAGAAATACGGAAACTGGCGGAATTAGATCCACGCTCACTTGATTCGTTTAGAAGATACATAGGGGATTTTTAAAATTCGTCCATCTTTAGTATGTCTTATTACTGGGACAGTTATAGAGATGAAAAGAAACTTTAAAAACAAAAGTTTTATAACTTTTTACGTAAAATCCAGTGGCGTAGCTAAAGTTAATTTTTATATACATATATGTTTTTTAATTTTTGAGATATAACCCAAACTTGCATTTTTTAAATGGAAAAATTGCATTTTGCTTGT
Source organism: Listronotus bonariensis (assembly GCA_014170235.1). Lineage (NCBI taxonomy): Eukaryota > Metazoa > Arthropoda > Insecta > Coleoptera > Curculionidae > Listronotus > Listronotus bonariensis. The sequence goes on from JACEGR010005884.1 coordinate 47,891, forward strand.
GATTACAACAATATACAACACTAAATATTTTGCATTTTATTGTTATTATTTTGGTCAATAAATATTTTACTTTTCTTGTTAAATTGGGTTTTGCATATACATATCTTTATTAAAATAATTGAATATTAATTCAATCCTATGTTTTTAATTTTCTTGTTAAATTTTCTGTTTAGAACAATGCAAAATAATAAATGTTATATATTGTTGTAACCGCAAGAAAAAATGCAATTTTTTAAGAAACTCAGATATAGGGTGTCCCATTTAAACATATGCAAAATTGGGATATATCTCAAAACTTAAAAGATTTATATTTATTTAAGTTACGCCACTGGAATATACGTCAAAAGATTTTGCATTTAAAGTTTCTTTCTATCTCCATAAATGCCCGATTAATAAGACATAATAAAAATCGACGAATTTAGAGAATCACCCTGTATCTTTGAAACTAATTAAGTGAGCGTGGATCTAATTGCTCCATTAAACTTAAAGCTAAAAAGAGAGGACAAGACACGTATCTAAGTTTTTTTATCTCTTACCGTTTAGCATGTACCCTAAAATACCAACCAAAAAAACCACAGTAAGTTCTAAAATAAATAAATTCTATTAAAAAAATGGCACTTTGTGAATCGTTAGCTAAATCATAGAAACAAAACATATTTTTAAATTTTGATCATAAGTCATAAGACTTAAGAATACCCTCAATATGCTTATGCTACAGTAGTTGCCATCTGCTGAACATTCACTGCGGTTTCTGCTCTGGTTGGATAAATAAAAGACCTGCAAAAACTGTATTGCAGAAGAGCGTAAATAGTTTAAAATTAATTGTTAATAATGGACTAGTTGTATTGCCAAGTTTCTACAAAAGATGGCGTAATATGTAAGCTTATATAAAATTATACATTTATTTGTTTTCTCACATTAAAAATATAAACATTTTTATGCATATATATTTTTTACTCACCATTAGGAGTAAATTTAAAAAATCTGTTAAACTTTTAATTATTTTTAAACAATTAAAAAGCGGCTAATCATTAATTTGGTTAAAAAATAGGTATATTTCATAATTATAGTACTTTGTAACAAAAAGAATGTATATTTTACCAATTTATTATTTTTTATATATTTATTTGTGTTACCTTCAATTGAAAATTTTGGGGCAAAAACCATACAAGTTCATATTTTAAAGTTTTGGAAATTCAAAAAAGCCTTATACCATATAAAGTATAATATATTATTATAATTAAATTTGTTTTTTTTTCTTGTACTTTTAGCTCTTATAGACTTTTTTTATTAAAAGTAAACACACATTTAAATGGTTATCGCATAAAAAATGATTTTAAGTCATAGGCGAGTTCTTCTAATATTATTATTCTAATATAATTCCGATATTTTTAAGATTTCAGTATATTTATCTAATGTTATCAGCTTTTAAAACATATTTCTGTACTAAAACTATGGCATCTTTTTTCCGCCCATTCGGGTCTTCCCACCTTGGTCCGACCTCCGACCCCCTAGGTGGTGCGCTGCAGCCTAGAGGCTTATTGTGCCTTGACCCTGTTCCTTCCCATTCACACGCAATTCATTCCATAACTTGGATGGTTGCTGCTCAGTCCGTCCGCTGACCTCCGAGCAAAACATCATTATGGCATGCTATAACTTTATTATGTTAAATTTAGTGAGAAGAAACTGCTGCATATTTCTATTTATTAAGGAGAAAATGTTCTTAGTTTTTAAGTAGAAAATTTGGTATATGCTGGAAAAACCGTCGATTCACATATTTTAATTGAAAATAGCAAACTTAAAGGTTTTGTTTATATTAGATATAAATTGGGGCTTAAAATGTTTGGTAAAGACCGTAATAATATCCTGAGTAATATTAACAAGACAATTTTTAAATGTATGCCCCAACACATTTATCACAGGTATCAATGCCGGCTTTACTTAATTATACATAGTATAGAACAATTTCTGGTGTGAACAAGTCTTTCTTTTCTCCAAAAGCAAATTAAACAATTCCAAATCTGCCTTTTTTGGCAGGCTGCTTCATTTTATGTCAACTATATTTTTTTAATTAGTATAAACTACTGCAAGCTTGCCTTCTTAGTAATCGATTGGTTATATTATTATTATTAAATAGCAATACTTGCCATGCAACCCATTCTAAAATCGTGGTTCAAGCCGTTATGCACTATTTACCCAAATATTTTAATTTAATTTAGGGATGAATACACTTCTAAAGGATCATCAATTAAAGTCATACAACGGTATTGTTATTTTTTTAATGTAAAAAGTTCTAGCAAAAAACTACGGTGGGGTCAGTCACTGACCCTCCTGCCCTAGGTGCGACTGTTAAAATACCCCTCATTTTTAATTTTGGTTATATATAATCAGAAAGTGCAATAATACACACCCGCTTTAAAACAAGTTTCATTTTATTTATTTATTTATTTTTGTTTTTTTTATGGTTAAAATTAGGCTTAGGACAATTTGATTATCGCCCAAAATTCATTATTTGTAAAACAGCCATTTTTGAAAATAAACATATTTTGTTTTTATTTTAAAAATTATTTTTTAAGCTAATTTTAACAAACTTGCAACCAATCTATAATTAAAATAATTAAGAAAATGTGATACCAGTCCTTTTTGAATACCACGTACGCAATAGTATTATTATCAAAATTAAAGTTTATTATTATTTAAACCGATTATAGGTTCTTTTGCGTTTTACGACAAATTACTTTCGATAACCGTAAAACTTGGTTTTACAAATTAACTTGTTCGCTAAATAAAAAAAATTAATTGGTCCAAACGTTTGTTTTTTTAAATAAAAAAATGTATAATTTACGTATATACATATACCAGGTGTTTACAAAAAGTATATATCTTTGAAAAACGTACCGTTTTCTTGAAACGTGTTTTTTTACAGAACTTTTTGTGTGTCTAATTTATTAGATCTTGAGTAGCCATTTTTACGGGAACATAAAATTTCACTGCTTTGTTAACCTCTGTACAGTTCTGACTTGACTCCCTTGAGCTCCTTAAACCCTATTAATATGATTTTTGGTTGTTTCACTTAAAAAACAAAAAAACACTTAAAGGTCACCAGTTTGACGTTAACGCCATTCGAAGATAATGCGACGAGAGTACTCATGGCTAATTCACAATCTAGCTTTTGGAACCGTTTTGAAAAGTAGAAGCTTTATTTAATCAATAAGGGACTATCTTGAAGAATACTCACCCGATGATGTAAACTACCGCTAGCGCGAGATACACAAACAGGTCGGATACTTTTCGGACACACCTCGTTATATAAACTATTTGATGTTTGTGTTGGTAAGGAAAAAGGATACCACTGAACTAGTTAATTTTAATACAAAAACGTTATCCCCTAGAAATTAAAGCTAACGTGCTTCAGGATTTTTTTATAAGTGTGCAAATGACAGTAAATAGGGAGCTCGTTTTAATTGGAATGTCTTGTATATTTTTAAAAGGAAAATATACAACTTTTGTATTTTGTGCAAACGTAATTAAAACCAAAATGCGCAGCAAAGCGCTTTCGGAAAACCATCATAAGTGTACGGACGTGTACTGAAAATATGGAAAAATAGAATGTAGAAGAAAAGACATTTAAAAATTAAAAGCAACATGTTATTTAAAGAAAAGAGGAAAACATCTTTTGTTTTTTATTTAAATGTTTAACTTGTGTTAACTAAATGCACAAAGAAAGCCTGTAGCTACTCCGTAACTTAAAAATTGTTCCAGTTGTAAACGTTACTATGGGATTTTATTTTCCTATTTTCTTGGGGTATGGATTATTAATATATTAATTTATTTTAAAACATTTTTAAATCAAAAAATACACTTATTAATTTTTTCTTCCATTAATAACACTAAATAGGTGTATGACTTTGTCAAAAAAAAGAATAAAATAAATATCTACACATATTTATGTTTTTTTTGTTTAACTGTTTAATTTTTAATAATGTACGGTAACATTGTATTATAATAAATTTATGTTTGTTTATTATTATTTTTTTAAATTTGCATGACCCTTTTTAACAAAGTAGTCAATTCGACTTCATGTGTCTTATAGCGTTTTCACGTCTGTAGTTACGGGTTAAAACGCGGCTAGAGAATAGAAATGGCATCGCAAAATTGGGGATAATAGAAAAATGTTTTTTTTTTCATAACGTCACTGATTAGGGGAAAGTTGCCCAAAACAGGATAGTCGGGTAAAACAGGATACCGGCCTTTATTTCAAAACAGGCGGCGCCATCTGACGAATGTGCGCGTTAATCGCTAGAAATAACCATTGTATAAACCTAGCAAGTGGCGATTCTGATCAATTTTGTAACTGTGATGAGTGACAGATGACAGTGTGATATAGCAAAGTTAGGCTATTTGTTTGGTTAGTGTTTCGTCGATATTTTTTTGGGTTCAACAAAAGCATTAAACGACGGTGAGTAGTTTCTATGATTCTGTAGATATTTGTCTTTCTTTTGAGGTATAAGTAAATGCCACACTATTTTTTTGTGTTGTGAAAATTTAGTTTAACTTTTGGATATGTGCAGTCGGGTAAAATAAGATACCTAGAGGTTGGGTAAAACAGGATACTATCCCGTTTTGTCCATCGCTATCTATTATCTCATCTGCTAAAAAGAGAGAACCAGTAGGTACACTACATTCTGTTTTTAGCAGAAGGGTGATTATTTTATTTGCAAAGTTTTTTGATTCGTTTTAGGATACTATGGGAAAATATACACGAAAAACTAATCGGCAGTCTTGGAATGAGGAATGTATGCAACAAGCCATAGAAGAGGTTCTCGAAGGAAGAATGGGTTATCTTAAGGCTTCAAAACAGTTTGGGGTACCTCGAACAACCGTTGAAGCGAGAGTAAAAAAATTAAAAAGGGAGCCTTGAACGAGAGTATTCGGCAAAAAAGGACTAGGGCGCCACAAACCAGTTTTCTCTGAAGAACAAGAAGAAGAGTTGGTGCAACACATTTTGTATATGGAATCACGACTTTTTGGTTTTACTTTGAGTGACCTTCGAAGTTTGGCCTTTCAGTTAGCTGAACGCAATGGCTTACCTCATCCATTTAACAAAGACAAAAAAATGGCTGGTAAAACATGGTTATACAAATTTCTAGAGAGACATCCAAACGTTAAACTTCGCACCCCTGAGCCAACATCGCTTGCTAGAGCCATGGGCTTTAATAGACCTGCCGTACAAACATTTTTTCATTGCTTTCTGACGTACTTGAAAAATATAAAATACCACCCGTACGGATTTACAATGTCGATGAGACGGGTATAATGACAGTACCTAAGAAAAGATCAAAATGTTTATCGATGCGTGGGAAAAACAAGTTGGGTGTATATCTTCAGCTGAACGCGGCGTTCTTGTCACTGTGGAAATTTGCATGAGTGCTTCTGGCGTATTTATGCCGCCAACGTTTATTTTTCCGAGATCCAGAGCAAAGCCGGAGCTGCTAGATGATGCTCCTCCTGGAAGTAAAGCTTTTTATCATTCGTCAGGATGGATGCAAAAGGATATTTTTTAAGATGGTTTATTCAGTTTATTGAGTTTTCCAATGCCTCCATAGAACATCCTGTCCTCTTACTGTTGGACGGACATACCACCCACACAAAAAATTTAGAGGTTATACAGAGAGGCAGAGAAAGCGGTGTTATAATTATATGTTTTCCACCACACACTACACACCGCTTACAACCACTAGACGTCAGTTTCATGGCGCCACTAAGCACCTACTACACGTCAGAGGTTCAAAAATGGATGCAGCAACATCCAGGTCGACCAGTTACAATATTCCAAATCGGAAAGCTTTTCGGAAAAGCATATATGAGAGCAGCTAGCATCCAAACAGCTGTAAATGGGTTTAAAAAACAGGTATTCAACCCCTCAATCCGGAAATCTTCGAAGACTGGATGTTTGATCCAGCGAAAACTACAGATATGCCGGTGAACAATCTTGCGGGTGTTCAAGTCGAAGAAAATAATAGGCGCTCTCCACCGCGTACACCATCACGAATACCACAAAACCGAGTTGTAGGTGAAGAAGAAGCATGCCCTGATGCAGAAAATATTGGCAATTCTCCAAGAACACGATCTCCAGTTCTTTTAACACCACAAAAATCGCATCAGCCGCTTGCAGAAAAGGAAATTTTGCATAATATCCCTCCTCCTGTTTCTTGTAGAAAATTCTATGAAAATTCGACCCCCTCTTGTTCGTACACTATAACAAAATTTCAAATAACTCCTGAACAAATAGTTCCACTTCCTCACGCAGAAAGGAAAATTAATGCAAAAGATAAAAGAAGAGGAAAAACGGCTGTGCTAACTTCAACACCTTATAAAGAAGAACTCGAAACATCTATAGAGAAAATGCCCATTAAGAAGCCCAAACTAAACTTAGAAGAAAATCAGAAAGTAGGAAAAAACAAAGTAAAAGGTAAAACTAATAAATTTGTTACTAAGCAAAGAACAGAAAAGATAAAAAGAAAGAAAGCAGACAGCAGTTCAGAAGAAGATGAAAACAATGACGAAAGTTGCATTTTTTGTACAGAACTATATTCTAAATCTAAGACTGAAGACGGTTGGGTTATGTGCCAGCACTGCCGACGTTGGGCTCACGAAGCTTGCGCCGGAGTCGAAAACGATGATGAGCCTTACTTGTGCGATTTTTGTCGGGAATAAAATGTTGTTTATTTTTATTATTAATAAAAGATGCATAATTTGATACGTTTTTAAGTTCAATAAATATAATTTACTTTACATACTATTTTTTAATCATATTCAAATACTATCCTATTTTACCCGACCAGGTGGGCAAAACGGGATACTTTACATTTTTTTAAAATACTATTTTTTCTTTGTTATCATCAAGCTTTTAAGGAATAACTATAGATTGACATAAAAAGGAGTCAATGGGAAAGTTACCGGTAAAAAAGATAGATATCAGTAGCATAGTTAGTGAGTTTCGGGTCAAAGCACTTTAGGTATCCCGTTTTGGGCAACCTTCTCCTACATGCTTTAAACTAAAAATCATTTGTTATACCAAAGTGGACTCTTTGTCTACCCATACACACAGGATGGTTAAGAGCATCAAGAAGTAGCAAGAAAATTTGAAAAACAAAATAGAGAATGGTTACAGAGTTGTAGATACTGGCAATATTTTAAAACCAATTAAAGTTAGGACATACGGCACAGTAAATAGAGAATTATTGCACAGTGAAATAAGGCCATGTACTAATTATACCGGCCTTATTTTAACATCTGAGCTTGCGCAGATGCATTCTAAGATAAGGACTCCCTTAATAAATATAGTGCCTGGCTTTATTTATGTCGGTTTTAGGTCGTGCCTTATTTTGGTCTTATTTTATCTTCGGAAGTCTTCATCTAACCAAACGGCTGCCGAATACAAAATTGAAAAGTTTTTAGAAGTAAAAATACTTAAAACCTTGCCTTTTCAAATGTATTTTTGTAATGGTGTTAAACAAAACCCTACAACACAAAAAAAATAAAAAAATCTACTAAAAAGTTTTCCCTTTTTTTAGTTTAATGGTACTGTCAACATCATTGCAGTAACTCTAAATTATGGGTACAAGCACATTTAAATAAGGCCATAATAATTTCCGAGGTTAATAAGGCAACTTCCAATAATTTCCTAATACCATAGCTTGTTAACCTCTATTTCAGTTACCCAATTTTAGGCTGATCGGTGTTACATTCTTCTAGAATATCTAATAGGGAACCAACCCCAGTAATACACCCTGTTGGTAGATCGCATACGGTAGGTAAATATTTTATTTAAAAAAATATAAATTACTTTTTGTCCAGTCCTGTTTTATTTATCGGATAATTAAATGTAGCGGCAGTTTTAGTTTTATACTAGAAATAAATAACAATTATATTTATATAAACCCTTAAACAGATAGTGTGTCATTAAGTTTTAGTTCAAACATATTAATGATGCACCAACTAACTTATGTCCTTAGCCTTACCTTACTTATGTATTGTTTTGGTACGTATAAACTAATATCATCAGAAAATCTATACTTACAGTGATAATTTAATATATTTTTTTAAATTGAGTAGGTTCTATTACTGTTGAAAAAACAAAATATTATTTTTTATTATTATAACATTTTCTGTCATGTATTCGCATTTGTGCTATGTAATTTTTGCCGCCTAAAACCCTAAATTATTTGTTTTTCAGTGTAACCTTAGCATTATATAAAATAACTCAAAATTAACAAATCTTTTTATGGAAGGCTTGATGTGGTGGTTCATACCACACTCTGGCACAAGAGATCCTTGTTTAATTTTCGGTGTGTACATTGAAATGTTTATTTAGTCGTCACCTCGCAGAAAGTAATGGCAAACCACTGGCAAGTCGCAGCGGAAAATAACAAAGCAAAACTATTCCTTAAATTGCCGAAAAAAAGGTCATTCTTCTCGCGCAGGGTCAGCCGCCACGTTGTCTGAATATAATTTATCAATTTTATTTAAGGCACTGGCTAAACGACCGCTGAAGGTTTTGCTAAATTATAAGAAAAAATCTCCGTCCGGTGGGTTTTTATATCTACGTATATGAAAACCTCCGAAAATGTTAATTAATTTGGTATTACGGGTGGTTTTTATTTATGTTATCGATAAAAGCCGTCGTCGGGTGGTTTTGCTTATAAAAAGTATTAAAAGACGCCAAATATTAGTTTAAGGTAATGTTAACCTAATAATTAATTATTTTTCTGTGCCGTAAGCAATTTGTTTTTTTTCGGTATTATTGTTTAATAACCCTTTAGAAAATCAAATTGGAGTAGTACAGCGATTTGGGAACAGGCAAATAAAACCACTATAGTATTTATCCTAACGTTGTGTGGCTAAATTGCCACTTTATCAAGGGCTTATAATTAAAAAGACATATTACAAAACTATTTCATCACAGGAACCCAATAATTTACAACACAAAAAAAAAACACTTTAAAAAAATATTGTTAGGCAGGCAAGACGAGTAGATGACCTATATTCCGAAAATTAAATTAGGAAAAATAAAAAATTAAAATAAGAAAAAATGGAAAAAAATATAATGAAAAAAATGTATAAAGAAAAAAAAAGTTATTTACCTATACGGAATTCAAACTCGAAACCTATGGCTTACGGGTTAACACTTGTAACCGTGCAGCTATGGAAAAACTTGTTAAATTTTGTGAACCTTAATAATATAATTAAATAAAGAGGACGTGTTAATAAATTATTTATCTTGTAATTTAATTTTCATTTTCCTTAGAAAGTTTATTCCACCGTCAATACATGCATACTTTAATTGGCAATACATTGGTTTTAATTCTACAAAACGGTCATTTTTTTGCCGCCAAAATACTTCTGGCTTTTTTTTCTAAAAAAGATATATATACATACAAATAATTAATAAAGTTAGGGTAATTGTAATGATTATATGGCGGTTTTCAATATTTTTTTTAATAGCCGTTGGACAACGGCATCTACCGATAAAATAAGTAAAAACCGCCGGTAATACTAAATAAATTAACATTTTTGGCGGTTTTCATATACATAGATATAAAAAAACTGCCTTTATTTAAATCGTAACCGTAAATTTGTGTTTGCAGTCAAATGTGCTGTATTTTGTATGTTTGTTATTGTGTTAATATACATTTTATGACTACTGATATTTTTGTTATCTTTTTGACACTTCACAAAGGCTTTTATGCCCAAGTACCAGAGTACCGTGGGTGTCGGGTTATTGGATGTTTAACACCTTTTTTTACGCTGTTCCGTCAACGTTATCCAAGCACTGAAACATGCAATTTTTGCATTTCACAGCACCTTTAAGACAACGCGGTAGTGCCACCATGGACGTATTTTCTAAATAATTACTACCTGGGGTAGGCAGAATACTACACAGTGGTTGGCCAAGCCAATGTCCGGTTCCGAGATTCGAACCCGGATCGCTGCGGTAAGAAGCTGGTACGTTACCGCTGCACTACGCTTGCACGCTTGCCACATATATATATATATATATATATATATATATTATTTAAAAGTAATCGTTAAAAATTGTAACACTAAAAACCCTACAATTATTAATTTTTAAAGGAAACCTTTTTTATTAACCTATTTAATAAAATATTTAAAAAAGGATACGTTTTTCAATGTTTATTCTAAAACTTTATTGGTTTTTAAAAAATTAAAATTTATTATTTAAATAATTAATTTAATGGCTTTTAAAACTTGTAGAAATAGGTTATGTCACAAAAAATTGTTTGTGTTAAAGCTGTCAAAGTTACCAGTTATTTAAAAGGGTAAAAATTTAAAAACTTACCAGCACTTTTTATAAACCGTATATTATTGACCGTTGATTATACAGGATGTCTCTAACTAACTAACCCTCTAGCCAAATATTGTGAAAATACACTCCTATTCCCAAAATTATTATAAAAAAACTAAAACCAGCTCCCTCACTCTGTACTTCGATAGAAAGAAGAAATATGCAGAAGAGAAATTTTATTTCTATTCCTTGTCCTTACTTTGTATCGTTCCTTCTAAATAGTCCGTAAATTGGTAGTGGAAAAATCAGACTACTGAACCTAAAAACGTTGGGTTCTTGTGGAAAAATGCAACCTTTATAAAAAAATCAACTGATCATTTCTTTGAATATATTTGTTTTATTTTTGCTTATGTTTTATTTATTTGGCATATTTACTCAGATTTTAATCAGTCCAAGTCCAATAAATTTCCGGATTTTAATAGTTTATCTTTTGCTTCATTAAAATGTATCTGGCTTTTTTCTATTTTGTATTAAAATTATAGAGAGGAATAAACAGCAACAGAATTTTCGTATAAAAAAGAGAGAGTTAGCGGAATAATATATAATATAGTAGAATATTATTAATCCCTTTGAATTAGCAAAAGCTAAAATTAAGTGGTGTTTTAGATTGTATGGCTTTAATGAAAAAATTAATAAGTGTAAACAAACAAGTAACAAACTTATATTTTTATTTATTTTGAACGATAAAAAATAAAAAGTTAAGAGGGGTGTAAATTTATAACTTGACAACCGGTACATATGTAATGTTCACAAGATCAAATATCTACACAATTTTTAAAACATATAACAGTAAAAAAACAAAATATTTGTTGTTAAGATGTTTTCAATTTGATTTGTGTTACTAATCTGGAAATTTAAAATAAAATGTGAATAATTATATTATTATACAGAGTGGCCCAATTTTCCGAGAAAGTGCAATAGTTTTGTTGTTTAAAGAAATATGACAAAATGATTTTTTTAATAACAGTTGTAAGGTTTTACACGAGCATGTTTCAAAAATATTTTAAAGTGTACAGAGTATCCCAAAAAAGTTATGGCCAAAAGCTAGTTTTTTTTTTAAATATATTTTTAGAATTTAGAAAATCGAATTCAGCATAAAGTTTTGCATATGGTACGCTACTTTATTATGGCACTCGTAGCAATGTTGCTACTCTATCAAAAATTTACTGAAACTTTCGTAAAAACAGGATAACCGAAAATTACGTAATAATGGACACAAATTAGTTATTAATAATTCTTAGCTAAATAATTTAAAACCTCAAGGACAACAGAAAAAATACCTAAAAATACATACTAGATCTGATATAGAGTATTTCTGATAGCATGGCCAAGATCTCAACATGTAAACTACTAAATCTATATATTTTTTTAATGGAACACCCTGTACATTCGGTCATTTTAGGAATTAGGGGATAAAAAAGGGTACGCTTCTTTAGCGATTCCTATATCAAAAATGTAAGGTTTTTAAGATATTTAAGATTACTAAATAATTCATGCCAAAAAAAGTTAAAAATAGAAAGATAAAAAAGAACCTTTGTTATTTCAAAGGAAACCCCAGTATATTTGTCAATACTCTTCAAATTTCATCTTTTTCCCTAAAAATGTAACATAAGCTATAGTAATAAAAAAAAGGCATAAGGCAATAAAATTTTAAAAATATTGACAAATATACTGGCGGCCGTATTCACCAAGCTCTGATAAATATTTGTCAGAGCTTGGTGAATACGGCCGATAGTGTTTTATTTAAAATACCAGAGTTTTTCTATATTAAAAAACTACTTGGTATGATTTTTTAAAAACCTTAAATATTTGAAAAACCCTTACATTTTGAATGTAGAAATTGCTTAAGAAACTTACGTTATTTTTATGTTAAAATTCTAAAAATTGCCTTATATACAGGGTGTTCCATTTAAAAAAATTAAGACTTAGCAATAAAAATATTGATATATTGGCGATGCTATAAGAAATACCCTGTATTAGATCTAGTTCATTTTCTTAGAGTTTATTTTGTGGTCGTTAGTGTGCTGAACACCTAGCTAAGTAGTATTAATAACTAATTTGTTTTCGTTTTAACCTAATTTTTGAGTAACCTGACTTTTTTCCGAAAGTTTAAGTTAATTATAAATAGCGTGGCAATAACGCCACAAGCGCCAAAATAAATAAAGGTACTATGTGCAAATGCTAAGTCTAATTCTGTAAGAAAAATATGGGTTACAATTTAAAAAAAGTAACTTCTTAGCCATAACTTTATTGTGGGACACTCTGTATATATCAGTATTTTTAAGGGCATGCACGCTTAAAAACCGTACCACTTAAAAAAAAACTTTTTATTGTATTTAGTTTAACAAGAGATATATTTGACTTTCTTTTCGGACAATTGGACACCCTGTATGTAGGGGAATCCGAAGACAAAAAAAAGTATTTGACTTTAACGGCAATCCCATGAGCAAAAAGGCAGTTTATGCATCTGTTGCATACCATATTGGTAGTAAAAACTTAATCATTGGTTTATAACATGTCGCAGTTAACTGTTACATTGCATAAAATCATATTAAAATAAAGGCACTGGCTAAACGACGGCCGGCGGTTTTGCTGGGTCTAAGAAAAACCGCAGTTCGGCGGTTTTTATATCTACGTATATGAAAATCGCCGAAACTTGTAATTAACTTGTTATTACCGGCGGTTTTTACATATTTTATCGATAGAAGCCGCCGTCCGACGGTTTCGCTTATAAAAACCAATAAAAACCGCCAAATTATAGTTTAATTTAACTTAGCTTTAAATAATATTTGTTTTATTGTTCAATATTATTTTTAACATTGATCAACAAACAAAAATGATACTGGGAGACACGTTTGACACCTACGAAGATTTTGTCGAACTTTTTATAGGTAAAAATATATATGTAAATCTGTTTGGAAAAGAAATGCTAAAGTAAAAAACTAACCTTGTCACAGAACTGAAACTAAAGTATTAAGTACCAATTAAAGTATGCATGTATTGGGGTTGGAACAAACTTTAAAACTCTTAGACATAGAAAATTACAAGATAAATAATTCATTAATACGGTTTATTTCTTTAGGCGTATTATAAAGATTTGAAAAATATGTTTGAGTTCTCTGGGTAACGACTGTTGACCCGTAAGTGACACGAGCCGAGTTCGATTCCGGATTGATATATATTATTTAAAAAAAATTATAAATTGTTTTTGATAATTTTTTATACATTTTTTCTAATTTTTTATTGGTTTTACTTTTACTTTTAATTTTCAAAAAAATCCACTTTTTAAGAATTTTAAGTTATATATCTAATTGCTGACATTATTGCTGACGATACGTCCTGATAAGTTATTTTTTCGCCTTTTCTGCTTGACAATATTTTTTTAAAGTTTTTTAAGTGTTGTAAATTATTGGGTCCATGTGTCCAATGAAATAGTTTTGTAATGTGTCTTTTTAATTATAAGCCCTTGTCACACGGCGGTTTTCTTTCTATAATTCAGCAAATCTGTCGGCGGTCGTTTAACCAGTGCCAAAAAAAACAACTTTCGGCGGTTTTATTAAGTAACGTTTAAAATCTAAATTAATTTGTTATTACGGGCGGTTTTTATTTATTTCATCGGTAGATGCCGCTGTCCTGCGCCTATGCTTATAAAAATTGATTTAAATAATTTATTAAATTATTATTTATTTTTGCGTGCCGTTAGCGATTAGTTTAATTTGGTTTAATTGTTAATTATTATATTTTTTTATTGATCAATAAACAAAAATAAAACTGGCAGACACGTTTGACACCTACAAAGATTTTGTTAAATCGTTTAAAAGGTATTCAAAAGAAAAATGCAACTTTTTAAAAAAGTGAAGCCATAATGCAAATAAAAATATTATTTTGTATATTTTATGATATGCAGGGTACGACAAGAAGTGTGATTTTTTTTCATAATTAAAATGTTTGTCAGATCTTAAAAAATAAAATTATTTTTTATGACAAATACGGATCTTTAAGAATTAATTTAACAAAACAATATTTTAATTTGCTAAATACGACAAAAAATAAAAAACTTGGGGGATAAGTAAGTAAGTAATGACCCATAACTTGGATGGGTGGGCCATTGTCAGTTTTGGGCAATGGCACGCGGTGTTCTGCTCGGGGGTGAATGAACGGACAGAGCAGCAACCATCCAAGTTATGAAATAAATGGTGTGTGAATGGGAAAGAGTAGGGGTCAAGGTACAATAGGCCTTAAGGCTGCAGTGCACCACCTAGGGGCGTGGTCGTCGGACCTGGTGGGACGACCCCGAAAGGGCGAAAAAGAAAGTAAGTAATACCAGATAGGAGATAAAAATTACATACATAACTTGGTGTAATAGAATATACTTTTATTTATCATATTTATGGTTTTTCTTTTTGCACTTAATCCAAATATAGTATTATCTTGACCGTTTGGTCTACCTCCTTTCCTTAAGACCAATGTTAATTTATATTAGGAAAAATTTGTGTTTTTTAAAGCTTATTTACATGCCGTATAAAAACTTAAAAAAATTTCATGGCCTGCTGATATATTTGACAAAAACCAAAATTTGGCTTTATCGATTTTATTTTTTTCTGACTTTATTTGAACAGATATAAAAAAACTAATAACACTTTTTCATTAGCACTTTTTAGCTACTACATGATGGTATTTTTAGATTTTATACCCGACGTTTCGTTTTCAAGAAACCATCATCAACTTTATTTTTTATATGGCTCGAAAAAAAGTACACCCTGTTTCTGATCCCATTTTTTATAACAAATTCAACGATGTATTACATGTTATAAATACCTAAGCTGTATCTCAATAGGTACTGAGATTCCCATGCGTAGGATCCTGATCTTGGACACACGGTATATATATATATATATATATATATTTACGTTTTTTGTTTACGTTTGCTGGAGTTGGGCGAATGTAAGTCAATTCGCCTTAGTGTTTTGTACGTTTCTACTATAGTGGAGTTTGTATTTTTATAATGAGTATTAAAATCAGCACTTTCAAATGTCGCCTGAAATAGCAATTAAGAAAAATGCACTAATTTAAGATATACTTTTAGGTTGTAGTGATGCACTGAACTGTTTAAATTGTTTTGAGGATACAGTAGAAAAGTGTTCTCCAGAAAATGCCGTCAGCTTGGAATGTGATGGTATGGGTGTATGTACAACCATCTATGGAGAGTTTACGAAGGGTAAGGACCGCTACTTAAGAAGATGTTATTCAGATGGGGATCCATGTGAATATTTTTTGGGAGATATGGTAAAATTGAAGGGATGTGTTACATGCAAGGACAAGGATAATTGTAATAATCAAGATTTTGTTTAAAATTACTTGATTGGCCCAGCAATGTATGATATTCTAACAAATAAACTTATTTTTGCGCATTAGTTAGTGTTTTTGTGTATATAAATATACCGGTAGTCCACGAGAATATTTTTCGGCTGCAATTTTTTTATTTTTATATTGATACTGATGAAACTTGGTAAAGTTCATAAAGTAACGAGAAGACATTTTATTGCGTTTATAATAAGGTTTTACCACCTTTGGTTTCACAAAAAATAAATAAAACTTGATTTTTTGAAAATTTGCTTAAATTTGATTTTTTATCCCTCTTATTTTTTTATCCAGAGTACTCTTATTAATCTTAAGTTCCTTCTTCCACTTTACAAACTTCTAGAAAAATACAAAATCTTAATTTTTTCTAAATTTTTCTACTATATTTTTTTAGCTCAAGAACTAAAATAAGAACTTATCACTTTTATAATATTTCTGAATGCATTATATTAAACCGAATCTTACGATGTGAAACTTTATTTTCATTAAAATAAAAATATTTTTGTTATGTGGGTTAATGATTATTCTTTGTTGCGAATAAGATACATCGCAATTCATCGTAGTTGCCATGAGAAGTATTAACAGAGATAACTTCAATTTTTAAAGGCACTAGAGCAGCAATTGTTTTTACAGTTAAATACTTTATTTAGTTGCTCTGGTTGGTAATTAAAATATTATTTATCCACATAATAAATGTTTTTTTAAAGAAAATAATTGTGTGTGACGCAGTGTTTTACATAGTTAATTTTGGTTTAAAATACCTACTGCATTTAGAAATATTTCGAAAGTTATATGGCCCATTTTAGTTTTTAAGCTAGAGTAAGAAACAAAACAATATAGAAGTTAGAAGAATTAAACTGATTTAGTATTTTTATAATAGTATGTAAAGTAGGAGAAGTCATTTTGGAATAATTATGACACTCTAGATGAAAAATTAAAATTTAATTTATTATTAGAATTTGATTAAAAATTGTTTAAACATATTTAATTTCGGCGTAAAATAGTTTGCGGAATCCCAGAAACAAAAAATATACAGGGTGTTTCATTTAAAAATAAAAGGTTCCAGTCATTCCTGGTAAAACCGGAAGTGGTAAAAGCTTATCATACAAGCATAAAAATGACTTTTTGTTTGTCCAACAACCCTATCAAGTTTTGTCAGTATCGATAAAGAAATAAAAAAGTGGCCATCGAAAAGTAATTCCATGGACACCCGGTATATGTTGGAAACAAATTCCCTATTTTTTTATAATTTGTATTAATAATTTTTATCCTAAGGATTATTAAACTATTTTAACAGTTTTTAAGTTTCCCTGAAATATATATTATTCTAAAATAAATATGCATTAATGTACTAAATTCAATTTTACCCGGTATTGCATAAAAAGATTAAAAGAAACTTTTTCTTATAGAACAGGTATGCATTTCTAAACATGTTTGTTTTTTATATATATATTGGGTGTCCGACAAGGGACTCCTGCAATCCATTTAGCGAAAAGTAAGATTTAGAAAATTTTAAAAATTAGGCGATAACTGGTGGTAAACCCTAGTGCTATTATAACTCAGCTGTGATATCACGACACTCGATTTGAAATAATCTAGCGAGTCGATGTATATCTCCAAGGGCGTCGCCAAGGAGGGGCAGATTCTAAAAAAGTTTTCCAATGTAAAACCAACCAAAGTCTTATTTTTTTTCTTGGCTCACTTGATCGATTATTTTCGTACCTACGAAACTCAAATAAAATCGCCAATAACATTCCATTAAATCTTAACAGGTGCTGCGTTTAGCTTTCGTAGTTTCCCCACAAAAATGTGAACTGATTTGTTTAACTAATATTATAAATCCGGAATCTGCATCGGTTTTAAAATTGCAAAAATTCGGTAACTAGTTACGATATCCGATTCTTAATAGATATTATAGCCGAAAAGTCAATCAATTTAGGTATAGTTCACTTAAAAGTAATTGAAACAGCTCTACCGGCATCTTCTTTCTGAAGCATGGACGTGTAGATTAGTTTTTCCTGTCATTTTTTTAAATAGCTAGTTTAAAACAAATTAAATATTTACATTATCATGTATCATGTGTTTTGCTTAGTTATATAATGGCGATTTTCGATTTGAAATTCAACGTTTTGTCCCTGACAGTTTTTTAATGTGCTTTATATTGAATCTTAACACAAGCAGTCTTTTGTAATCGCCATTCAGATTAAGGAATTCAACGTTGCAATACGATTAATTAGCACATAGAAATGGGTAAGATCCAATCTGGCAAAGAATATAAACAGAAATTACCAGATTTTGGTTTGTTTCTCAGCTACAATCCACCAAAGTTCTTGGTTATTTAGGCCCGAGCTGCAGACACAACAAAACCGACTTGTACATTTTCCCTCATTTCAGATTTTTAACGAAATCCATAACGATAATTACTAAAACACTTAATAACACAAGTTGTATAACTTACACCGTAGATATAAAACTTGTACTACAAGTGAAAATTTACATGTGCTCTTGATTTTTCCTACAATTCGTAATTTTCTCATTCTCCATATCAACTTGCCCCCCTCTGAACCATCTGCTGGGGATGCCCCTGCATCTCCATGGGTTCAGCCTTGCAAGTTCAGTCGAGTTTACCTTCAGCAACTTTAGTTTTTCTGTCTGTTGCTGAAGGTAAACTCGATAGATTATCGTGGCTGAATTTGTAAAGATGCGCATCGACCTATTTGATTTGATCGAATCGAGGGTCGTGATCCCCATGCAGATAAAGCTGAAAGCATATTATGCGTTCTATGTACCGGGTGTCAAGTTATAAATTTACACCCTTCTTAATTTTATTATTTTTTATCGAACAAAATAACATATCAGAGTGTTGAGAGATTTTTATGATCTCTTAAGATATACCAGGTACGAAAAACCGTAGGATTTTTCTATATGGCACATCCTATATACCTATTATTTCACCAATTAAAAAGATCTTTTAAAAACCTTTAAAAATACCACATTTCGTATATCTATCTCAACTAGTGTTTTCATTAGATACGTAATAAACCTATACTCCCCTAAGTTTTTATTTTTTAATGTATTATAAAAAAATAAAATATCATTTTGTTAGGACTATTCTGTCGTATGTGTATCTGGCCTTAATTCAATTATTGTTGACCACCCTGTATTAACTTGTTTCTAAAAAGAAAGCTACAAATAAAAATGGTTTATTTAAATTTAAAAAAAAATAATCATGCAAGGGGCTTGCGTTGCTATATGGTAGCAACAATTTTTTGAAAACTTACAGATTTTTTTAAATCTAAGGTCAGTTTTACCGTTAAAATACTTTTTTACAACAAAAAACAAAAACAGAATTTTAAAAACAACCATTTTTTATAACTGTCGTACTTAAGGGATTTGTCGATATAATTTTTAACAATTATTTTTGACCCTCCTGTATTAACTGTGTCAAAATAATAAAACACTCGACTAAAGAAGATTTCCCTACAAGAAATCAAACCCTAATTCCTATTTAGGGCTACTAATTAGAAAAAAATTATGGTTATGCAATGGCTTCCAAAAGTCATTTCTGACATGAAATTTAAAATTAGTCAAAAACCTAGGTAAAGAAAATTAAATATAAAATATATTTTTAATTTTACGCAGCATCCAAAAGATTAATAATATGACATTTAATCTCAAAGAGATTTCAAAATATCCTAAAAAAATAAAATTTAAACTTTAATAATAGTTTATTTTTATTATTTTTATTCAATTTATCTTGACAATTTTTAATTATCTTGTTACTTGTTTTAATTTTTTTCTTGGTTTTTTGGTACTAATTTTTGGCGTATACCCAAATAATTATCATCCATTAACAAATAAGGTGTTCCATTTAAAATACGGAAG